>JAFLJL010003729.1:0-19676 GCA_018398815.1 Conus ventricosus
ACCCGGGGTTCGGGTTTTGGTGCTTTGCCCACACATCACTCATAGGCTGCGGGCAGCATCATTTGTGCATAAATGCTCGCGATGTTGATTACTGCACATGCTGAGACACATAGTGATGTTTTGATGTGACTGGTTCAGTCTTGATGACATCACTGCTGATGTTTGATGTACTGGTTCAGTCTTGATGACATCACTGCTGAGTTTGATGTGACGGGTTCAGTCTTAAATGACATCATAGCTGATGTTGATGTGACTGTTCAGTCTTGATGACATCACTGCTGATGTTTGATGTGACGGGTTTCAGTCTTGATGACATCACTGCTGATGTTTGATGTGACGGGTTCAGTCTTGATACATCACTGCTGAGTTTGATTGACTGGTTCAGTCTTGATGACATCACTGATGATGTTAGAGTGACTGGTTCATCTTGATGACATCACTGATGACGTCTGATGTGACTGGTTCAGTCTTGATGACATCACTAAATGATGTTAGATATGACTGGTTCAGTCATGATGACATCACTGTCAACACTAGCTGGGGCTGGTTCAGACTTAATCCACAAACAGGTTCAATCTTAACATCTGTTATGGTGGTTTAGTATTAACAGCATGACTGAGTGAAAACATTTGAAACGCTCACCCTTCACATCTGATACTTCATTGCAACTTTTATTTTATGGTTTTTCAAAACTCTCTGCTGTCGAAAAATCCTCGACACAGAGGAGCTGGGAAACACAAATGCAAGATTTAAGACTGATGTCCGCCTTTCCCTTTTCCCTGGTAGTTGCTGCTGGAACTGGTGGGGGAGATCCCCTCTTCACATCAGGATCAACTGGTTCAGCTTTAATACCTGGACCTAATCTGTCTGTCCATCTGCTTCAGATTTGGTAAGGGTAGCAATGGATTCTGACAGGTTGTCTCACAAACTGTTTTGGCGGGGATCTTATGATTCATTTCACTCCAATCATAGATGGAGTCTGAAACAGAGAATTGATTGTCTGTGGTAATAATAATAAACCGTACTATTCCCAATCCTAAATCATAATCACTATAATCATCAAGCACCCTTGTCCTAAAAAACCCAAAAGTTCAAACATTACATGTTTTCATTGTAGCTTTCAGAACGAAGTGACTGAGGCAGAAAATGAAGCCAAATGTATTACCACCACAGACACAAACTGTCACTTTCAGGAAAATAATAATAATAATAATAATAATAAGGAACATTTAGTGCGCTTAATCTTAAACAAAAGCCCTAAGCGCTTACAGCAATAAGCCCTAACACACACCCACACACCACACACACACACACACACACACACACACACACACACACACACACACCCCCACACAAAACACACACACACACGCACACACCCACACACCAGCGAAGGAGCAGAAAAATTATTTTTGAAGAGAGTTGTTTTGAGGGAGGACTTGAAAGAAGAAAGACTGTTTGAGTTTCGGAGTGCAGAAGGGAGATTGTTCCAGCAGGAAGGAGCCTGAAAAGAAAAAGAACGTTCACCAAGTGTTCTGGCTCGAAAACGAGGATCTGCAGAATGCGGTGTCAGAAGAAGAGCGAAGCTGTCTGGAAGGATTTATAGGTCGACAGAAGTTTAGAGAGGTAAGATGGAGAGAGGCCATCCATGCCTTGTAGCAGAGCAAAGAAAGTTTGTACTTGATGCGTTTTTCAACGGGAAGCCAGTGCAAAGATTTAAGCAAGGAGAAACATGAGAGGTTTTCGGAGATTTCGAGACAAGGCGAGCAGCATTTTTTTGGGACTTTCTGCAATTTTGCAAGGAGATTCTGTGGACAGCCAGCAAGAAGAGAATTACAGTAGTCAAGTCTTGAAAGAATGAAAGCAGAAACCAGAGTCTTGGTGGCTTCTTCAGACAGAAGGTGGGCACAGAACTGATTCGCCGAAGCTCCAAGTAGCAAGCACGGCAGATAGAAGAAATGATTTTGAAAAGAGAGTGTCTGATAAAGTACAACGCCTAGATTTCGCACAGTGGTAGAGGTCTGAATGAAGAGTACCAAGTTGGACAAAGAAGGAACAGAGATTGTAGACATGAGCCGTTTTGGGAGAATGAAGATCATTCATTTTTTTCATTGTTTAACTGAAGTTTGTTGCAAGTCATCCATGCCTTTATGTCAGAGATGCAGAGCTGTGAGCGATCAATGAGGAGGAGAGGAGAGAGATTGTCACCAGAAAATGTACATTTGATTGTCATCAGAGAAGCAGTGGTGTGAAATGTCATGATGGGCTACAAGTCAGAGATGGGTTGGGTATATAGAACAAACAGAATGGGACCAAGGACAGACCCTTTGGGGGAACACCATAATTCAAGTCAGCAGAGCTTGAAGAAAAACCATTGACAGAGACATTTTTGGGGTTCGACCAAAAAGGTAAAATAAAACCATGCCAAAGCTTGAAAAGAGATGCCAAAAGTATGTTGAAGTCTAGTGAGGAGGGGGGAGTGATCAATGGTATCAAAGGCAGCGGAAAAGTCAAGAAGAAAAGCAGTGAAACCTGACCATTATCCAGAGCAGAGAGAAGATCGTTTATTATTTTCAGCAGAGCAGTTTCTGTACTGTGTCCGTGCGATAGGCGGACTGCAACGAATAGAGCAAGTTGTTTTGGTCAAGGTGGTTTTGGATTGGAGAAGTGCTATCTTTCAATTATCTTTGAAAGAAAAAGACAAGTTGGAGACAGGTCGATAATTTTTTGGGTTTTCAGGGTCAAGAGAGGGTTTCTTCAAAAGAGGTCGGACAACAGCAGCTTTCAGTGCAGGTGGGAAACAACCAGAAGTGAGAGATTCATTTCCCACACTATGATATATGGCAACAAAACATCCATGCATGCAGATAATAAAGTAGATGGAAGAGGATCCAGTACACAATGTTTTGATAACAGTCTTGTCGATGACATCTTGACAACACCACTGTCACAGGTCAAAGTCAGTCCAATGAAATCCCGGGAAAAAAGAGTAGAAATGGAATATCAGGTTCAGATACTGACTGAGCATCCAGACTTTCACGGATAAGTCTAATTTTGCTAGTGAAAAAGTCACAAAATTTCTGTGGAATGTCAAGGGACAGACAGATGAAGGAAGGGGAGATGATTTTGTTCTCCCCATGAGTGTATCATGACCTTAAACAATTGCTTGGTTGTTGTGCATGCTAATATTTTAGCATTGTAGAAGGCTGATTTTGCTTTTGAACAATTTCATTCACACATTACTAGCAATTCGCAAAATTTGATTGTAAAACCTGTTTTGTCCTGAAAATCTGTTTTTCTGTATCTGTATCCTGTAATCTGTCTGTATCTGTGTCCTGTAATCTGTCGTCTTATCTGTGCCTGAAATCTGTTTGTCTGTATCTGTGTCCTGTATTCTGTCTGTCTGTATCTGTGTCCTGTAACTGTCTGTATCTGTGTCCTGTAATCTGTTTGTCTGTATCTATGTCCTGTAATCTTTTGTCTGCATCTTGTCCTGTAATCTGTTTGTCTGTATCTGTGTCCTGAAATTTCTATTTGTCTGTATCCTGTGTCCTGTAATCTGTCTGTATCTGTGTCTTGTAATCTGTATCTGTGCCCTGTAATCTGCTGAAATCTGTGTCCTGTAATCTGTTTGTATCTGTGTCCTTTTAATCTGTCTGTATCTGTGTCCTTAATCTGTTTGTCTGTATCTGTGTCCTGAAAATCGTTTGTCTGCATCTGTGTCCTTAATCGTTTGTCTGTATCTGTGTCCTGTAATCTGTCTGTATCTGTGTCCTGTAATCTGTATTTGTGTCCTGTAATCTGCTGTATCTGTGTCCTGTAATCTGTCTGTCTGTATCTGTGTCCTGTAATATGTCTGTAATCTGTGTCCTGTAATCTGTTTGTCTGAAATCTCTGTCCTGTAATATGTTTGTCTGTATCTGTGTCCTGTAATCTGTTTGTTTGTATCTGTGGTGGTAACTAACCCCTTTTCTTTCTCAATTATGTGTCATTGTAAACAAAGAGAAAAGCAAGGAAAAAAACTAAAACAACATGGATGTATCAGGACCTCGCAATATCAATGTTGTGTAAAAGGCAAAAGAAACCACCAAATTAAAACATGTCGTTTCAAGCCCTGCCCACCACAAAAGCCATATCAGGGCTGAAACACCATATGAAACAAAGTGACAGAATTCAAATCAAAGTTAAGATTCAGCACCATTTATTTTCTTGACATCAAATAAACCTGCGAAAAAGAGTTGTAAACATTTAAGTTCTAAAACACTGATTTCTATAAATAAAAAAAAAACACTCAAAAATCGACTCGGGGGGAAAAACCCGGGAAACAAGGCCCTTCAATGTGCTTGCGTTAAGCGTTTAAGTCCGACATAATATACCCTCCCTGCATTCAATTAGAAATTGTCTCTTGCTGAGACAGTCATCATATGGGTTGCAACGTGGACCTTCTTCACTCTGTAAAAGAGGGAAATGACTTAAAAATGAATGGCCAGTGTGCAACTGGCAAAAAACTGTTTCTTCCTTGTGACCACCACAGGTAGACCAGGGCCACTCTAGGTTTTGGACAGATCTGGAAATGACTGTTGTCCATCGTGTATTCCAGCCCTCTTGCCGGTCTCTGACATAATCATTAACCTTTGGTTTCAAATCTAGTAGGGGATACATATGTTGGACAATTCTATGTTATGGCATTCCTGGCCAAACGATTTTGCCATTTCATTTCCCCAAATGTCAACATGACTGGGAACCCAAGCAAGAACACCATTATGACCTTCCTCTTTCAAAGAGTAAAAAGTTAAGTAAACGTTTAGAAGTTCAGGATGATGGAGGTTATGGCCAGCAATGGTCTCCAAAGCTGACAGCGAATCAGACAAAATCAGAAAAGTCCTTCTTTATATCTTTAGTGCTAGAACCAAAGCTGGATACTCAGCAGAATAAATTGAACAATCGATGGATGCTTTGTTTAACATTTTAGAATGGTTGGGCAAAAGGCTGCACAAGCAACTCTTCTTCAGAGTTTGAACCAAACCTTAATATTTCATAAAAGGATGGAAATGTTGTACAGAGATCAGCAAACAATGCCCTGTATGCCTGAGGACTGGTCAGCAAACAATGCCCTGTATGCCTGAGCTGGTGGCAAACAATGCCCTGTATGCCTGAGGACTGATCAGCAAACAATTTCCCTGTATGCCTGAGGACTGGTGTGCAAACAATGCACTGTATGCCTGATGACTGGTGTGCAAACAATGCCCTGTATGCCTGAGGACTGGTGTGCAAAACAATGCACTGTATGCCTGAGGACTGGGGGGCAAACAATGCCCCGTATGCCTGAGGACTGGGGGGCAAACAATGCCCTGTAATGCCTGAGGACTGGTGGGGAAACAATGCCCTGTATGCCTGAGGACTGGTGGGCAAACAATGCCCGTATGCCTGAGGACTGGTGGGCAAACAATGCCCTGTTTGCCTGAGGACTGGTCACAAACAAAGCCCTGTATGCCTGAGGACTGGTGGGCAAACAATGCCCTGTATGCTTGAGGATTGGTGGGCAAACAAGCCTGTATGTCTGAGGAATTGGTCGGCAAACAATGCCCGTATGCCTGAGGACTGGTCAGCAAACAATGCACTGTATGCCTAGGACTGGTCAGCAAACAATGCCCTGTATGCCTGAGGACTGGTCAGCAAAAAATGCCTGTATGCCTGAGGACTGGTCACAAACAATGCCCTGTATGCCTGAGGACTGGTCAGCAAACAATGCCCTGTAAGCCTAGGACTGGTCAGCAAACAATGCCCTGTATGCCTGAGGACTGGGGGGCAAACAATGCCCTGTATCCTGAGGACTGATGGGCAAACAATGCCCTGTATGTCTGAGGACTGTGGGTTCTTTGCAAAAAAATCAAAGTGGATTATGTGTGAAGAAGGTCCATGGGGGCTTATGTGGAAATAACAGAAGTCAGGCACAAATCCTAGATCAAGACAGGCCTTCTGCTCATGTGGCCCACATACCAAGTCCAAGCATAGAAACACAAAAAGGGATTGTCTTCAAATCTCCTTTGAAACTGAGGACTAAAAACACAGTCCTAACGGGTTTTCCAGTTCAGAGAACAATCTGAGATGTAGTTGAAGGAAAGTTCAGCCTACAGTTGGATGATGAGGGTTCCCCTGCCTCTGCAGGCTGTACACTGGGGGTTTTGTGGAATGCTCCAAGACAGAGACCAAACCCTCCGCAGGCCCGTACACTGGGGGGGTGTGGAAAGCTCCAAGACAGAGACCAAGCCCCCTGCAGGCTGTACACGGGGGGGGTGTGGAATGCTCCAAGACAGAGACCAAGCCCTCTGCAGGCTGTACACTGGGTGGTGTGGAATGCTCCAAGACAGAGACCAAGCCCTCTGCAGGCTGTACACTGGGTGTGTGGAATGCTCCAAGACAGAGACCAAGCCTCCGCAGGCTGTACACTGGGGTGGTGTGGAATGCTCCAAGACAAGACCAAGCCCTTGATGCAGAACGGATCCAAGTGTTTCAGGTAACTGGGTCTCACAGAGCTGTACACAACACAGCCATAGTCCAGTTTTAGAATGGACCAAGGCTAATGTAAAGGTGCAGCAAGTTTTCTCTTCACGCTCCAGTCAGTGTGTGCTATGACCTGCAGAATGTTCAGAGCTTCTGACAAGACGTTTTCAATGTTTAATGTGACTAAGAAAGCTGACTTTTTGATCAAAAATAACTCCCAGAAATTTGGCCTCTTTACAGCTAGAATCAAAATTTCCCGTTTGGATTTCAAGATCAGCAAAGAACTGGCCAAAGTTATGGAAGTGAATGCACCGGGTCTTAGTATCTGGAAAGGTAAAGCCAAGTCAATGCAACGGTCTTAGTAGCTGGAAAGGTAAAGCCAAGTCAGTGCACCGGGTCTTAGTAGCTGGAAAGGTAAAGCCAAGTCAGTGCCCACCGGTCTTAGTAGCTGGAAAGGTAAAGCCAAGTCAGTGCACCGGGCCTTAGTGGCTGGGAAAAGGGAAAGCCATTTTTTCCCCCCACCCACAGATGTATTTTATCCCAAAAACTGTAGCCTAGCTGAACACTTGGCATAGAGGCCAAAATCATCTACAAACAATGAGCAACTCAGAATCCTGCTGAAATGAATTGACAATGTTGTTGATTTTATGCTAAAGAGGGCAGAAGACAGGGTGTTCCTTTGTGGAACACCCAAATCCTGTTATAACATCAGCGTGAGTGGTGCCATCCCAGTCTTGAAAGTGGCATTCTGCAAAAAATAGTTCACTAAAAAGTGGGAAAATGACCCCCAAAGCTGTAGCCTAGCTGAACACTTTGGGATAGAGGGCAAAATCATACTACAAACAATGAGCACTCAGAATCCTGCTAACTGAATTGACAATGTTGTTGATTTATGCTAAAGAGGGCAGAAGACAGGTGTTCCTTTGTGGAACACCCAAATCCTGTTTATGAACATCAGCGTGAGTGGTGCCATCCCAGTCTTGAAAGTGGCATTCTGCCAAAAATAGTTCACTAAAAAGTGGAAGATGACCCCCAAAACAAAAAACCACCAAAG
Organism: Conus ventricosus; assembly: GCA_018398815.1. Classification (NCBI taxonomy): domain Eukaryota; kingdom Metazoa; phylum Mollusca; class Gastropoda; order Neogastropoda; family Conidae; genus Conus; species Conus ventricosus. Next base: position 7,559 of record JAFLJL010003729.1, read on the forward strand.
AAACCACCAAAATTCATAACACCAGCCCAAAAATAATGTGACGAAGATGATAACAAAAATGCTGATAATAATTACCATGAAAATGAAAATGAAGAATCAGATGATACAGCATTTCTTGAGTGCTTTAAATTCTGAAGTCTGAAAGCACTTCACAATGACAAAGGCCAAACCTTGTATGTGAACTCAGACACAAAACACACTGAAAAGGATGTCTTGTGCTCCCCACCCCTCCCTACTCCCAATTTCCCCTCCACCTTCCTCCACACACAAACACACGGGTAAACCCTCCATCTCTATACCCCCACCTCGTCCCGACCACCAAGCAAAGTGCCAGGTTAACCTCTGTAAACTCAACGTTACCAGTTACTTTGGGAACTTGAAGAACCCAATGGGGAGAGCTTGCCACAGATACCAAGTTTGAGTTCAAAGGTGTGAGGGCATATGTGTTTTGTGTGTGTGTGTGTGGTGAGTGTGTGTGTGTGTGTGTGTGTGTGTGTGGTTTTGTTGTGTGTGGTGGGTTTTGTGTGGGGTGGTGTGTGTGTTGTTGTATGTGGTTGGGGTGTGTATGAGTGTGTCTGTGTTTGTGTGTGTGGTGTGGGTTGGTGTGTGTGTATGTGTGTGTGTGGTGGTTTGTAATTGCACATTTGCACAGTAACAAGTTTGAGTTAGTGGTGTGTGTGTGTGTGTGTGTTGTGTGTGTGTGTGTGTGTGTATGTGTGTGTGTGTGTGTGTGTGTGAGTCTGAGATGAGTGTGTGTGTGTAGTGTGTGTTGTGTGTGTGTGTTGTGTGTGTGTTGTGTGTGGTGTGTGTGTGTGGTGTGTTGCTCTGCTATAAATTATTAAGTACTTCAGATAATTAGTATAAGAAAACAAATTTTTTGTTTAAAAACATACAAGCAATATGATCATTATTCAAAATAAAGAAAATATGTCACCTGTTAATAGATGCAAAAACCAGTAAAGGTTAAAGATAATGCTAACCCAACAACATTTACCTTTTTCTGCATAAAAATACAAAATTCATGTTATTTATGACAAACATATTCTGTCACCATGCAAACCATTTTGTTTCCATTAAAATGTTTTTTTAAAACCCAGGCTAAACACCAGGAATGGAATGATAGATTTTGGTCCTTTTTGTTTAAATATGAATCAAATCTGCATGTTTTTAAATGAAAAAATTAAAACGGCACACAAAAAACAAAATTAAACATTTTAAACACATCTGAAAGTCATCAAGTATGGTTTCTTGTATATAATTTTTCAATACAAAATGGAAACAAAGTAGTGCTAACATCTATTCTCAGTCAGTGGCTTAGTTGCCTTTCTTTCCTTTTTCTTTTTTTTTCTGTATTCGTGTGACGTTTTTATTAAGACCCCATTCATAAATGATGGTTGAGTGCTCAGGCAAGAACGATAGACCGTAGTAGGAAAGTCAAGCTTTCGTCCACACCCTTCACTTTCTTTCCACAGATGTAATCAAGAGGTTTGATCTTTGATTCAACAACTGAATTTAATTAAGTATGAATAAAGATGATGATGATCAGCGGTGAATATGTCGTATGGTTGCTTTGTATGTTGATGTCCGTTTGTTGCCTATGAAATGAGTTACATATAAAAGAAATAAATCATGCACATACACCAATAACGACAAAGTCTCTGTCCTTCTTCCCTTCACTTCTTGCAGTAGCACGAATATAGACTGTCTGCTCGTGCTACAAAAATATCTTCCGGAGGATACACACAAAAGAAATGTAGTCATGCACAAGATGATATATATGTAAGAAAAAAATGTCTGAGTGTGTTATGGCGTGCTTGGATATGGAGGGATGTGTTTAAGCGATTGTCACTCAGCTTCACGGAATTGCGTAGCGTTCCGGAGTTCCGCTGACGTTCACTGTCCTCTTCCAGATCCCGGTAAGGTCGACACACCAGCACGTTCCTCCCGACGAGGGATGTAGTGGGATAAAGACGTGTGCCGAAGGTGAAGATGAAGAGGGGTAGTAAAAAAACGGAGTAGGGATAGACGGGTGTGAGATGAAACCAGACGAGATGAGACGAGATGAGACGAGACGAGACCTGCAAGATAACAATTGTCTTAGATCTTGCACTATGGTGGCACATCACTATTCCATCCATCACACGTTCTAAACACACTTTACAATTGCACTAACTTGCTCTATCATTTACAATTGATTTCCTTCAAAAATCGCTTTACGATGAAGCTCATCAACAAAGAAGGAAAAATGTATACGAATATTCCAATCTGCCTTGACTGAGTTATTCGCCAAGGCTTAGTGCTTGATGAATTACAATTATATTTAATCCTTGAATGGATTAAATCAAATGGCGTTAATCTTCATATTATACAGATCACTTAGATCCACGAAAATGCTTCGTTCATAACTTGAACTCGTTTACGATTCTTTAAATAATAAATCTGCATTCACACAAATATCACATCCTCTAAATATGGTTGCATACAACGGTGAGCTGAAATAGAATTTACATAATATGGATTAGTACATGGCAACACGATATGATGAGAGTAAACAGATGAAGATGACAGCTCTACGATCAATCATACGTGTTGACCGGTAAACTTGAAATATTTAGTTCAGAGCATATTAAATGATCGCGCGCACAAAGTATTATTGAACTGGTAAATGTGCCTTAATGCGATTACATTGAAATAGATTTTGTTGCTCTATACGAAAGAATAATTTCGATCCATTTACCTCAACACAGCCTTAGTGCCCACAGTTTTCGACTCGCCCACGGAGCGATGAGACTCGTTCAGACTCTCCCCGAAAGAGTTGCGGGTGCTGTCGAATGCTCTGTGGTGCCCCTTCAGTCCGGCCTAGACTGATGTCTTCAAAAGGTTACTTGCTCTTCCGATAATTAGACCTTTTCTACGGAGCCAATTCCACGACCTCCGGGCTGATCAAGATGGCAGGATTCAACGGCTACTATCTACCGCACATGCGCGGACAGAGACACTACTGCCACTTGGACAGTCGTGATTGGTCAGTACGACGGTTTTCGATGCCCTACAATTGTAAATCGTTTTATTATTAATACAAATGCAAGTCTGCATGACGCTTGAAATTATAAACGTACTGCCGTAAAGCAAAAACTAACAATTAGTTTTGTCGTTTGGACATAGAAATATTAATCCAGCGCAGAGCGAATAGACGTCATGTATCGATTGCGTCATTTTCTTAATAAAAATGAACCGAGCTTATGAATGAATGTCACAAATACCCCCCTACTTAGCGAAAAATCCTATTTAAGCAAAACACTAAGAAAGGTGACAGTCCATTAATAAGTCAAAATACAGGATTAAACAATCAAATTATGCACAACTCTTTTGCATTTCTCAATATATATACATACACATTTGCAGGATTCCAGAGTGCTTTACTCTTCGACAACTACACTACTACTCATGTAGTCTCTTGAGTATGGCATTGATTGCCTCAACATGTTCCTCCCAAGTCTCGGAAGCGATTAGAATATCATCAATAAAGTTGTGGACATCTTTTGATTTTATGTCACTCAATAATTTCCTCATCATCCCTATGAACATGGCACTTGCGTTTCTCACGCCAAAGGGCATACGTTTGCACTGATATTGTCATGACGATGAACAATGTTTCCTAGCTCTGTCTTCCGTTCCCTGGTCAGATACTCTTCATGATCCTCCTCCTGCATAACAACTGCGACGTACTCTTGTTATTTCAATCCTTCTCTTTCAAAGTATTCTTTGAGGAGATTGACGTGGTATGTCTTCTCCTTGCCGTTGATCTCAATCTTGTAATCAACTGGATTGACTCTTCTGGAAATGGTGTACGGTCCTTTCCATGTTAACTGGAGCTTGTTATGTTTCTGTGGAAGTAGCACTAATACTTTGTTTCCAGGAATGAGATGTCTCATCTTCGTTTTCCTGTTGTAGTGCTTCGCTTGTCGTCCGGCAGCCTTGTCTAGATTGTCACGAGCTATCTTGCATGTTTCTTCGATCCTCTCCTTCAGATCGATGACATATTCCGCCGTTGTTCTGACGTCTGTCTCCAGCTCCTCGTCTGTCCATATTTGTTTTAAGACCTGCATTGGTCCACGCACGTGTCTCCCATATAATAGTTCAAATGGTGAGAACTTGAGTGATTCTTGTGGTGCTTCTCTGTAAGCGAACAATACTGCAGGAAGAAATCTGTCCCACTCTTTGGGTTGATCTAAACAAAGTTTCTTCAACATGACCTTCAACGTGCCATTAAATCTTTCCACGAGTCCGTTGGTCTGAGCGTGGTATGGCGTTGTGGTGATACCTTTAATGTTCAAGAGTCTGTTGACCTCTTGCATCGTCCCAGAAAGAAATTGACTACCTCTGTCCGTGAGAATTTGTGTTGGTATTCCCACTCGCGTCCAGATTTCCCACAAAGCTTCAGCCACTGCTTCTGTGTTGATGTTACGGAGTGCTGTTGCCTCTGCGTAGCGCGTAGCATAATCGATGACGGTGAGAATGTATCTCTTCCCTGATGATGACATGGGGTTGATGGGTCCGATGATGTCCACTGCAACACGATGGAACGGTATTTCGATCAGCGGCATCCGCTGAACTGGCGCTTTCCTAATACTATTTCTGCCGATACATCTCTGACACGTATCGCATGACGCACAATATCTTTTGACGTCACCTTCCACTCCTGGCCAAAAGAAATCATGTAGCAGACGCTCTTTCGTACGCCTTACACCGAGGTGTCCAGACATAGGTATGTCATGAGCTACTTGTAGTACGTTAGATCTCAGTTTCCTGGGTACCACAACTTGGGTATGCTGCGTCGTTGGTGTACGCACCTTCCTATATAGTATTCCCTTCTTGATCATAAACGATGTTTCAACACCTGTTTTGCTGGTACGTGCGTTGTCTGGTTTACGGGCCAACTCAAACAACTTCTTGAGTGATGGGTCTTTCATCTGTTCTTCCTTCAACTCTGCAGGAGATACAATGCTGCAAGTTGCTTCTTTGATCTTGAGCGGTTTCATCTGCCTGCCGGTAACTGCTGCCGCTTGGATTGGATAAACGGTACATTAATGATCCCTCCTCTTTCTTGCTTGCGGGTATTTCCAATCAATACTGGGCAAACGGGTTTTTCCATAACGAGTACTTCAGTCTTGTCTGAAAAGTAGGGAGTCTCCATATGTACACTCGCCACAGGAAGATTCTGTTTGACTGATGATGATGCCAGTGATACCTCTTTTTCTGACCTGTGTAACAATGTTCTGGAACTAAGTCCTTCCTCACGATCGTCATGGTAGAGCCTGTATCTCTCACAGCATCCACCGTTTCTCCTTCGACTTCTACCGTGCAATAGGGATTGAACTCGATCCCTTTACAACTATCACACAACCGTTGATCATCTTTTAGTTGACACTGTGCAGCCGCTGTCGTAGTGCACATCGCTGTGTCATTTCTCTTTTGTGTACAATCCCTCTGGTGATGTGGTCCTCCACATCTGTAACATTTTATCTGGAAGCGATAATTTCTCCTGTCGTTGCCTCCCCTGTCAGGTACAGATCCCCTTGGTTTATCCTCCTTCCGAGCTTCCTTGTGTGGACCTCTGTTATCACTCCCATGACCATACCTACGATGATCAGGTTTACTCTCACGATAACTCCTCTCCACAAGTCTCGTCTGTTCGAATAGATCTGCTGCTGCAACAGCTTCCTTTCCAGTCTGTGGATCTCTCTCCCTGACAAATCTCGCCTGATCAAAAGGCAATGCTTCCAGAAACTTCTCTAGGATTAACATTTCTTTTAAATCCTTTTCTGTCCTGTTGGACAAATTCAACCACCTCTCTAGCCACATAGACAAACGATCCCATAGTGACAATGACGTATCAGTGCTCTCTTTGCGTGCTGTACGAAACTTCTGTATGTAATGACCAGCACTCAGTTGATACTTATGCAAAAGTGCCTGTTTGATGAGGTTATAGTCCGCCGACTCTGCCGCGGGTAGTTTTACATACGCTTCCCTAGCTCTGCCCTTGAGTAATGGAGCTAACCTGGCACCCCATTCCCCCTCATTCCATCCATTAATGACTGCCACCTTTTCAAACTGAGTCAAATATGACTCAAGGTCGTCCTTGTCTTCTAAGTAAGGTAACTTGACCTTAGCCGAGACTACAGTCTGAAGAATGGATTGGGCGCTAGCACTTGGTTGAGCATCACCACTGCTTCCTGCTGTAACTCTAGCTAACTCTAGCTGTAATTGTCTCTCGGCCTTTCTTTCTTCTCGATCTCTTTCGTCACGTTCCTTCTCTCGATCTCTTTCCTCACGTTCCTTTCTTTCCTCTCGTTCTCTTTCCTCACGTTCCTTTTCCTTAATGTAAAGAGCGAGTTCTGCTCCTTTTAGGCCTAGCTCTAGTGCCTCGGCTTTCCATTCTCGGAATTGCGCACTAGTCTGAATTTGTTGAGACTGACTTTCGTCAGTGGCAGCTGCCTGACGTCGGGACTTTCCTGTCGGCATGTCACCTACCACTGCAAGTCCTGATGTCTTAACAAATTTAACAGTACAAATAACGCGGAAACCGAATATCGTCACGCGTTAGTGCCAAATAATATTGACACACGTTCCAAAACACAGAGTGTAAGGAAACAACTTTCCCACCACGACTGGGAAACACACTACACAACCCCGTGTAGTAAAAAAATGGGGATAACAACACTCGAAGCCCCAAACACGTGTATTCAAAACACGTCAACAAACCAAACCACGGTTTGCACACACAGCTACGGAACGAACGTGCTAACTGACGAACGGACGTGCTGAAAAAATATATCTCCAATATCGTACGTACGAAAACAATACGGCGCCCGCAAAATAGCCCGTGGTGCCATGTCGCACCCACGTTAATAGCTTACGTTGAAATGCCGCTTTAGAGTATCAATACTTTACTCTTCTTCTTCTTCTTCTGCGTTCGATTGAAGCTGGATGCGTCAGACTTGTAACCCGGCCGCCATGATGAAGCCCACGGTCTTCTCCAGGTCAGAACGGGCTCCCCAACTGTCCTGTAACTCCGCTCCCCCGGCCGGGTTTTGTGTCGTAGAGCTGCGTGACTAGGACAGCGCAGTAGGACATGTTCAGGGTCTGGGGTCCAGTGCCGCATGGACACTGGTCAGTGTAGGTGATCTTTCAGGCGGTTAAGGTGGCTCAGCAGTCTGCAGTGGCCGGTCCTCAGTCTGAAGAGGATTGTCTGCTGGTGCCTTTGGAGCTGGTGGATCGGTCAGCACCATTCTCTGCCCCCAGCCTTCTCTTCCACTGGGACTGAAACTGGTTGTGGATGATGGTCTTGGCCCCCTGTAGGTCACGGGGTGGCTAAATGCTCCATTTTGCTGCCTGCCTTGGAGAGAGCATCAGCTTTTCGTTGCCCATGATCCCACAGTGAGACGGAATCCACTGAAGTGTAATGACAGACTGTTTTGGGAGAATTCATGGAGGGCAGCCTGATGTCTTGCATATGTTGTTCATTTCTTGTGTTCTGAAGTCCCTGCAGCAGAGGATCGGCAGTCTGTGAAGAAGACAACCTTCTGTGATGGATGCCTGGTCCCAGAAAGACCCTCACTGCGTGGAGCAGTGCTATTGTCTCCGCTCTGTAGTTGGAGGAGATCTTTCCGGTGGGGAAGGGCCCTTGTGTGTCAATCTTCCATTGGTGTGTCTGATGAAGAACCCTGCTCCTCCATTCTTGACTGCTCCTTCTGAGGATCCATCTGTGAAGACGTGGGTCCACTCACTGGGGTTGTATTGGTTGGCAATCATCTCCTGTGCCAGAGCTTTCATTACTTGAGGGCTTGACGGTCCATTCTTTTAATGCCAGGAACTTCAGTGATGATTGCGACATCCTCTAGGTGATTGTCTAGTTCCTCAAAATCTGGAAGCATCTCCATTTCGGCTGGTGAAGCAGGCAGCAGGTCTTCATTTCTGTGATGCAGGCTCTTAGACAGGTGGTTGAAACTTGTTCTCTTTAGCCTGTTTTTGGTGGGGTTCGCATCTCGGTGTGCATGGGGTGGTAGGATACGCAGTAACTTTTCACTGTGGATGAAAAACCTTCTCCTCGCGTCTGTCTTCGAGGAATGTAGGCTAGTAAGCTTCTCCATGGCTTGGATTGGGGTATCTTCATCCCACCCGTGATCAGTCGCAATCCTGCATTCTGCACTTTGTTCAGGCGGCTGGTGTTGGTCTTGGATGCAGTGGCCCATGCAGAACTGCCATACTCCAGGGTTGGTCTGACGGTACCCACGTACACCTTCTGCAGGTTGCTGCTGTTTGCGCCCCAGATGTACCGGCCAGCTTCTTCATGATGGCGAGCTTCCTGACTGCTTCGTTTTCAATGTTCTTGAGGTGCGGATTCCAGGTAAGCCGCTTGTCCAGCTTGATGCCTAGGTATGTTGGGTTGTCTTCTTGTTTCAGCTCTCTTCCATTTATTTTCAGGCTGATGGTTTCTGGCAGGGGTGACAGCGAGAAGACTGGGGCCACTGTTTTGGTGGCGTTGATTTCTACGTCCCAGTCAGAGGCCCATCTTTCGACGTGTTTCCAGTGCTTCTGCATCCTGTAGTGGCTGTGGTTAAATGTTCTGCAGCACTCCAGGCAGCAAAGTCGTCGGCGTGGAGAGCTCTGGAGATGTGTTTGGGTGAGCTTCTCAGCGATGTCGTCAATGAAGATGAGGAAGAGTGTAGGGAAATGACTCCTCCTTGTGGTCACCTTGTTGTAGAGTGATTCGATGGCTAATTTTCCCATCAAGTTGAACTCTTGCTGTGCGGTACTGGAGGAAGTTGCGTATCCAGGGGTACATATTCCCTTCCACTTTCTTTTTTAGCAGCTTCAGGAGCAGTCCTTCCTTCCAAACCTTGTCGAAGGCTTTGGTCAGGTCCACAAAGACAGCGAGTACCTTTTTCTTCTCCTGAAAGGCGTTTTCGATCTTTTGGGCGAGGTACACAAGCTGGTCTTCCGTACTGGGTTTTTCCTGTAAGCCGACTGTGTGTTGCTGAGCAGGTGATTTTCTTCCAGATGTTTCAGCAGTCTTGTGTTCACCATTCTTTCCATCACCTTGCCCAGACAACTGAGGAGGCTGATTGGTCGGTAGCTGGATTTCTTGGTTTTGTCTTTCTGTTTCTTTCTGATGGGGATGATGACTGCTTCTCTCCATCGGTCTGGGAGTTTCCCTGAGCTCCATGACTGGTTGATGATCAGAAGAAGCTTCTGTTTTGCTGTGGTTCCAAGTCTCCTGATCATGTCATTGGTAACACCATCTTTCCCTGGGCTTTCTTGGCTTTAGTTTTTTAATGGCTGCATTGAGTTCAGTCATGAGAAGGCTGACATCATGGACGGTGTGGGGTTCTGGTGTTTCAGCTTCTCCTTGGTTTCCTTGCTGACTTCCTGCACTCGGGGATTGGGTATTGTTGCTTTGCTTTCCTCTTTGTAAAAGTCTGCCAGGATGTTTGCTGCTTTCCTTCCCGCGTGGTGCGTACCGTTTTCCTCGATGACGGTTTTGCTGTGTCCCGCTCTGGTGTCTTCATTCAGGGCTTTTGTCAGATTCCAAAGCTTGCTGGTGTCCTTCTCCATGTTGAGGCTGCTGGTCTTCTCGTTCCAGCTCTTTTGGAGTTCAGCTTTCTTTTGCTGGTTGAAAGCTTCTTTGGCGTTGTTGTGCCTCACTAGGTTCCCTGGGGTGGGGTTTGCTCCATAGTTTCCCTGGCATTGTCCATTTCAGTGTGAAGCTGTTCCAGTGTGTCACTCCAGTATGGCAGGTAATGTCTTCTTTTGCCCCTTGGGATTGCCTGCTTTGCTGTCTGAAGAATTGCATCAGTGAAATTTCTGGACGTTCTTGTTCAGGTCATTTTCACAGCAAATGTTTCTGGTGTGGTGGTCAGCCTTTTCTGCAAAGAGGGTCCAGTTGGCTCGTTTGAAGTTCCAACTTGGTTGCATGTTGCGCTCAGTACATCCTAGGCTGGAGATGTTGAGAATGACTGGCAGGTGGTCGCTCCTCCAAGCTGGGTGCCGACTTCTCTGGACGTGAGCTTGTGAATGTCCTCAGTAGCTACTGCCAGGTCTGGTGTGGAGGTGGTTTTCCAAGCTCTGGAGAAGCACGTTGGTTTGTCGTCCGCCTGGTTGATGAGTACTAGATTGTTTTCCATCATCCAATCCTCCACTTCCTCACCACGGGCATCCATTCTTCATATCCCAGCTTTGCGAGTGGCTGTTGAAGTCTCCAACCACCAGGTGTCTGTAAGCTTCTAGCTTCACGTTGTGTAGCGTAAGAGATGAGGTTGGTGGGCTGTAGCAGTTGGTGATCCATAGGGCTCCACTGGGCAGCAAGGCTTGACAGTCAGGTGTTCTAGTTCTTGTCTTCTTGATCTGTTTGTCTCCACTGCAGGATGGAGTTTCTGACAAGGGTAATGATTCCTCCCTTGTGTCTGTCTTCGCGGTCTTGGCGAAATGTCTCGAAGCCTCTTACAAAGAAACGTCGATGATCTTTCAAGTGCGTTTCTTGGATGCAGATGACGTCGATGTTGTTTTTGCTTGAAACTTTTGCAGTTCTGGCTTCTTGTTCCTAGTCCTTCTGCATTCCACTGAGCTACTGTAAGGGTGGTAGGAGGCTGGGTAGTCTGGCCAGTCGCTCTACTCTGCCTTCCCCCGACCGTCAGGTTAACAGAGGCACCGGTCGCTTTGGTGGGCCCCTTTGAGGCTAAGGGCCCGGCTCCGTCCCTCCCGGTTGTCGCTGATAGGGACGACGCCATGACAATAAGGTAGTCTGACGCATGACCATAATCGTTGATGCGTGTGTGCCCTAATTTATCCCCAGGACCTGCGCCGTAGCTGACACACTCCGTCTTCGGCAGGCTGGATGCTTTTGCCATTTAACCCATGGCTGGGTAAGGCTTGGAGCAGTGTCAGGCGTATCCACACGCCGGTGGGCCTTCACTCAGTTCCTTCCATTTTGGTGGGGGCCTTACTCCTCCATCTGGACTGGTCTAGCCTGCGGCTTCCCTTTATTGGAGAGGCCGGGATCTAGTTTGATATAGCGCCAGTATTCCGCTCCGTGCGCGTTAGTGGGAAAAAAACCTGCCCCATGTCCCCCTGAGAAACACCCACATTAACGTGGCGAGAAGGTGCGACTACGGTGTTCACCCTTTCTTAATGGAAGAAAGGGATCTTCGCAGGTCAATACTTTACTCTAATCACTGTGTCCAATCCCACACAAATACAACACCACTGCACAATTCCAATGCAGTAAAGTCAAGATTGCACTAACTGGCAACTTGAATCAAATCTTCTTCACAACAGATCTAGTAAAATAGATCTAATAAGAAGTTAAATTATGTCGTGGTAAATAGGACGTGAATTGGCCAAGGTCGTTACTTTCTCTGTTCTGTGTTGGGGGCCTTTTCTAAAAATTAGGGAAATAATGAACAAATAGCGTCGCGACTAACGAAATGAATACAAATGATTTATGAACAAAAAAATGTGAAATTTAAATTTTTCTATTTATATGTTTAGATGGTCAACACATATAATAGATCATAGAGCACACCGCCCAACCTCCCACTGGAAAAAGAGTGAAGGTTGCGGTCTACAATCCTTGCCTGCGTCACTGACCTCCCGGTACTTTCAGATCGAAAGATCCCCGGGACGAGCCCCAAATAATATGTGACGTTTTTATTAAGACCCCATTCATAAATGATGGTTGAGTGCTCAGGCAAGAACGATAGACCGTAGTAGGAAAGTCAAGCTTTCGTCCACACCCTTCACTTTCTTTCCACAGATGTAATCAAGAGGTTGATCTTTGATTCAACAACTGAATTTAATTAAGTATGAATAAAGATGATGATGATCTGCGGTGAATATGTCGTATGGTTGCTTTGTATGTTGATGTCCGTTTGTTGCCTATGAAAAAGAGTTACATATAAAAGAAATAAATCATGCACATACACCAATAACGACAAAGTCTCTGTCCTTCTTCCCTCACTTCTTGCAGTAGCACGAATATAGACTGTCTGCTCGTGCTACAAAAATATCTCGGAGGATAACACAAAAAAATGTGCTCACTTTTAAAAATTCATTTCGT
>JAFLJL010003730.1:5000-15000 GCA_018398815.1 Conus ventricosus
CGTGAAAGGGTACACCAAGAGCAAGCCTGTATCCTTTGCAGTCGATACTTTGAAGTTTCTTAAGTAAATAATTTGGAGCACTAAAAAATATTTCTTGTCCATAGGTTAGTTTTGATCGAATTAATGTTGTGCTAAGATGTTTCAAAATATTGCTGTCTTGTCCCCAGTATTGTTTACTTATTACTTTTAAAAAATTTAAGCATTTTCTTGCTTTAGTCACAATATGGTTGATATGAGCGTTCCACGTTAGCTTTGTTGTAAGAAACAAACCCAAAAATTTTACCGAATCCTTGTACTGAATTGTTTCGTTTTCAATTTTAAACATAGGTAGCTCAGCAGGATTACTACCATTATTGAAAAGCATCATATGAGTCTTTCCTGAAGATAATGCAAGACCATTTGTGACCATATAATTGTTTATTTTATCAAGTTCCCTTTGATATAGCTTCTTGATATAGTTTAATGCCCTTTTAGATGTATTTCTTTTCATAATAACATTCATCCATATACAGATATCATCTGCATATTGTACTAATACTACATGTTTTGACAAATGTGATGGCAAATCGTTCATCAAGATATTAAATAACAGAGGTGCAATACGGAACCTTGTGGCAAGCCCATGTGAAGAGATCTAAAATTTGAATATGAATTCCCTACTCTAACTTGTATACTTCTTTTACTCAAAAAGCATTTAATGAAATGGTATAGATGACCCGATAAACCAGTCTGTTTAAGTTTATAAAGAAGCTTGGCATGCCAGACTTGGTCATAGGCTTTCTTGATATCAAAGAAAGTTGCAATAACGTTTTTTCTTCTCGCAAACTGTTGTTTTACGTTTGTTGTAAGTTTCACCAAATTATCGATTGCAGACCTGCCTTTCCGGAAACCTGCTTGGTTAATGGGAATGATTTATTTACTTCACAATAATGAACCAATCTTCTTAAAATAATCCTCTCCAGAAGTTTACATGTATGTGAGGTTAGAGCAATTGGCCTGTAACTATGTTTGTCCACTGGAGTTTTACCATGCTTTAGAATAGGAACGATGACAGACTGTTTCCAGTGTTCTGGCATAACACCCTCAACCCAACATTTCTGAAACAATTTATGCAACAATAAAACAAAGTTATCTGGCAAGTGTTTAAGCATATCATTAGAAACTATATCTAATCCTACAGATGATTTCTTATTGGGAAGAGATATAAGTGCATCTTTGACTTCATCAAAAGTAATTGGAGCATTGATGAAGTGACTGTTGTCACTAACTGGATCTTTGTATTCATCTTTTCCTTCTTCTTCAGTTCTATATGTTTTATTTTTATGGGCCAGACCTTCTAGACGCATAGAGTCTGAAAACATATCAGCGAATAATTCTGCCTTTTCTGAGTTTGACGGAAATTCTTTGTTCTTCAGTCTTATAGGACAAGATGGCAAATTTACACCTTTTTTCATTTCATGAAACTTTTTCCAAACTTTTTGGAGATCTGTATGGTTTGAAATTTCATTTGTACAGAAAGAGGACCAGTATTGCCTTTTCGCCTGCGCTATTACCATATTGCTATGATGATTTGCTTTTCTTTTAGCAATTAGATTCTCTGGTGATTTGTCTTTTAGATATATCTTAAACATTGATTCTTCTTATTTACGGCTGCATCACAGGCTGGTGTCCACCAGATATTTCCTGAATGTTTGTTTGATTTGACTGGATGGAACTTTGGAATTGCTACATCAGCAGCTCTAAGAATGGCACAAGTAAAGTATGAATATAATTGGTCTATGTTATCAGTATCAACACTTTCAGTATGACAAGCATCCAGACTATTTTTGAATTTCTCCCAGTCAGCAAGTTTATAATTATATTTTGGAATTTTGTCTACGTGAGATTCATAAGACTCTGTCATTTCATTAAATGTTTAATAATGTGAAGATGATCGCTACCCAAAGTATCATTAAAGTATCCCAGCTACATTCTGGGGGTAGCAAAGGAGATACCAAAGTTGACATTCAGAGAAGGGATCCCAAACTAGTCAGCAAAATGTTCTCAAAATGTGTCGGAGACTTCGCCACTACTCACCCTGAAGTTAAGGTCATTGTGAGTAAACTCGCACGGTCAAAGATTTCGAACTCAACCGAAACGAGAACTTTTTAATGCCTTGACAACAACAGAGCTGTTCAATATCAAAAACGTTTCATTTGTCTCACACTCCAACCTGCATCCTGGCAACCAGACACACAGAGACGGCATCCACCCAAACACCTAGGGGGTCAAGTGTCCTTGCAGCAAACGTTGGACGGCATGTCAGGGAGCTGTTCTGGGAGAAACCAAAGAAGACTGCCAGACTGCGGAAGCAGAAACACCCCAGAAACTATCAACAAGACTTCAGAGGTCACCAGCCCTTCCCTGGAACCAGAGGTCCCTGGTGGAACATGTTTGATGTCCTTTGCCAGAGTGGTTCTAAATCAACAACTGAGGGGACATTTAGTGCAGTTTTTGAGGAAATTTTAGTTATGAACTCTGTCCCTCCCACCTTAAGCGATACTTTTCTTCTTGTTCTTTCCGTTATCCGAACATTTTCAAAGTGTATGTGTTTTATCTAAGTGGGCTACAAGTCCACATTATTTTGACAGTGAATTCATTTCCCCCTTAACTATTTCCACCATCCTGTTTTGTTCGTCATTTTTAAGTCAGAAAGCAATTGTATTTAGCTTGCTTTCGCACCCCTGCCTGTTTTCATGATGTCATCTATGAAAGTTATGCAATGGAATGTTAGATCTGTTTCCACAAATTTCCCATATCTCATTCAACATCTGGCGAATACATGTACCAAGCACTTATTTTACAATCGCTCAACGTGAAAAAGAACAAACTGCCCAAACTACCAGGTTTTTAAATTATCCACCTGTGATGAGCAAGTTGAGGATACTTCTAAAATCAGTGCGGCTATATATATTAAAGAAGGGATAGATTACAAAGTACGCCCCCCCCCCCTACACCAAATAATACTCACGGTTTACATTTGTGTGCAGCTCAAGAAAAATTTTTAATGAAAATCTTTACAATAAACGTAATTTCTGCGTACTTACCTAAAGGACCCAATGAATTTAACACAGAATGGTTACATACTCTTCAAGATAAAGAAAAGTGGCTGATAGCAGGGGATTTAACGCTCATTCCCATTCTGGGATAAAGATTGTGCATCAGTTACTAGTAACCGCTTTGTTGAAAAATATCGTTGATTCTTGTTTATATATGCTTAACGATGGCCGCATCACTAGAATTCCGGACATCTCAACACACAGGGTGTCACACTGTCACTCTTGCATACCGCATTCATGACAGCATTTACTCCATACGCACACGCAATCTTTCCAAACAACCAAAAGGCGCACTACCGAATGTTTTCCTTCTCCCTCTCCTTCAGGGAAAACACTTTACTAATCACAACAACAACTTGTAAACAGATTTTACACCTGTATCTCTCTCCGCACTGAGAGACAAATAAATCCGCACACATGTATCTCTCCTACACCGAGAGACAAATCAATCTTCACACATGTATCTCTCTTTACACTGAGAGAAAAAATAGTCTTCACACTTGTATCTCTCTTTACACTGAGAGATAAATAATCTAGTTCCGCTTCTATAAAGCTATGGCCTTCACATTCCGTTATCCCAAAATTCCGGACCAGGAGAATACATAACTCCCGTAATCATGAGGACCTGCCTGCCTCAAGTAAAAAGCTTCCCTGCTTTCTCAATTCCCTGTCTCTCTGAGACAATATACTGCCCCTCGAACTCTCCCGTCCTGGAGATACGAGTCTCGACTTCTCTTCCTGGAGTTCTTCTGTCTCTTGCGAAATGACGAGCTTCAACTCCTCTCCTGGAGTTGGTACTGGCGGGGGCTGAACTACCGGTGTGTTCCCCACACCATGGCCATCTTCAACCACCTCACGGGGTGAAAGGTGAAGGGTGAAGGGCAAAGGGGTAAAAGGGTGAAGGGCTGAAACACGAATAAGGTTGTTGTAGTAACCTGCTTCTCAATTCAACATATGAATTCTTTCTTTCTTCTTTAAGTTTTCCCCCTGTAGCTTTCCCCAACTATCTATCGCTCACCTGGTAATAACTGGTCAGCAACGAGGACCACCGTCCTGACAGGTTCGAGTCTCTCTTTCCCCCCTTCTCCTAGTGAGTGCATACTCAGTGTTCAAAACACATGACCAGCACCTTACCTTACCAGCCCTTGTTAAACTATCACTCAGTGGTCACTTTCACCCAATGACCACATTCGTTTCTTGAATGAGTCATACTCACAATTATTTTGGGGACGCCCGCTACACTAGTCAAGCCATATGAATATTCTTCCTTTAATTTTGGCACGGGGAAATGATTCATATCACTAACTACATGCGATGGAGCGTCACATGCCTTGATGTGAGGCTACGTCACATGACCCCCCCATCCTGGGATGAAAAAATTTTCTCCAGAAATTTTTTAAAGGATATACAACTTCACTTAAAACATCTTCAGCCATGAATCTCAAAATGTGTAACCATCGCACATGATTCACCAAATTAATAATTTCAACGTATAGAATCAATCATCATGATCCACCATAAATAGCATATTTCAGACTTTCAATCTTTAAAAAAAAACATTCATAATTGATCACCATATTCCACAAGATACATTTCACAAATTACATGGATAAAACAATTAGGGATATCAACAATTCAAAGCACAAATTGTGTTCATACATTAAGATGTGAAGCACATTTTCCCTTGATCTTTGTCTCACATCTTATTGTTTCAAAACCCTCATGAAAATGAGAATATTTCAAGTGTACAATTTTCTCAATAGACATGTAAACAAATAAACATAGTTTAAACATAGTTTCTTTTTCCCACATGTAGTGTTATAGTCCATTGAAAAGTCACATGCTTTCCATTGTGACAATGACAAATGAAAACAATTGGTTTGTCTCATTGCACAATCAAAACATGTATATATACATTTCTAAAGAGTTATTGCTCATCAACATACATATAGATTCATCTTCACAAGCAAATTAGACATAATAGTACTTTTTCCCATTGTTTATCAAAGAATAAATATGTATTACATCAACATCAAGTAGTTGTTTGCTTGCAAAAATATAGTCACTTCAACAAGCAAATTATGCATAAATACCACTTGATTTAAACAGTCAATAGCATACAATGCACCGTCAAAAGTGATCACACCGTAATCCTTAAGAAAGACAAAAACAGGAATAGTCTTTCCCTTGAAGACAGTCCATGAATATTCACGCACGTGACAACAAATCTGCCATGACATTTTGTGTTCCAGGCACTGGTTCAACAGTAAACTGGAATTCCTGCCAATGCCAAAGACCATCTTAATAACCTGCTGTTCTTAGTCTTTGACGTTCAAGAACGTCAGTGGCCTATGGTCAGTCTGTAACTGAAACTTTCTTCCAGTCAAGAACCTGGCGAACTTCTCACATGCCCATACAATAGCCAAGCACTCTCTCGACAACCTCTTTTTTTTTTTTTTTTGCAAACGGCAGGGGTATGGTCTGGTTCGCACTGGTATTTCAGAAGTTAACTGAATACTATGGGTTCAATACCAGTTACTGTACCTGGGGTATCCGTCAACACATCCTGAAAGTCTTTCAAAATGTCTTTGAGCTGTTCTGTTTGACTTGTAGACAAATCATTCGACAGAACCACATCCTCATAGGTTTCACCTTTGATAGACAGAATAGGAAGGGGTACAACATCATCTGCATGGTAGATGTTAACACTCCTACATTTGCTGTTTTCATAACCTTTGATCTGTCTCTGTACGTTACATTGGGTACAAATTCATCATGAAAATGTCTGTCATGTTGACATCAGTTTCTGACATAGGACATACCCACTCAACTGACTGGTTGATGGCAACATTTGTACGTTCAACTACTTCTTCAACATGTTCCATGAAATACCTTTTCAGTGTTTGCCATTTTGATCCTATAATTTACTTCAGAAAGTTTTCAACCACCTGAAAAGGACCCTTCCACATAACACGAAGCTTGTTATGTTCATCGTGAGTAATACAAGGACTTTATCCCCTACACTAAAGGAACGTGCCTTTGCTTTTCTGTCTGCAAAGACCTTGTACACATCTGTTTCCTATCAGCTGGACTGTTGGAGCAAGCTCACATGCATCCTTCAAACGATTATGCAGTTCATAAACGTATTGGTAAACAGTTCTACTGTCAGGTATGCCCGTCTTTTCCGTCCATTGTGTCATCAATAGATCCAAAGGACCCCTTGGTGAGTGTCCGAAAAGAAGCTCAAATGGAGAGAATCCCAGCGTTTCGTTCGGCATTTCCCTGTATGCAAAAAGCAAAGCCGGTACGAAACGATCCATTCCTGGGGCTCTTGCCTTGCAACCTTTCTCAACATGGACTTCAACGTTCCATTGAAACGTTCAACCATGCCATTCGATTGGGGATGATATGGCGTGGTTGAAATGGAAGAGATTGACAACAGTCTGTAAATTTCTCTCATGAGATCAGAAATGAATTGCGTTCACAATCCGAGAGAATTTCGTCTGGAAGACCCACTCTGGAAAAAATTGCAAGTAAGGCTTCAGCGACAGATACTGTATCAATCTTCTTCAGTGGAATCGCTTCTGGATACCTTGTTGCTATATCCACCAAGTAAAAGATTAGCGATATCCCGAAGAAGACAGTGGTAGCGGTCCAACAAGATCAATAGCTACCTTCCGAAATGGAACGGAAATGAGAGGCATTTTTGTGCAAAGGTGCACATGGGACGCGACTTTCTGAGATGTCTTTTGGCAGATGTCACATGAGCGGCAGTATTTCGTAACTTCCTTTGTGACACCCGGCCAATAAAAAGAATCAAGAACTCTCTTTGATGTTCTTTTGATCCCACAGTGACCAGCGAACAATGCATCATGACCCGTGTGCAGCACTGTTTCTCTAAGTGGTTTTGGAACCACAACCTGTCTGTTGTCCTGTCCAGGTACACACCTGTAGAGAATGTTAGAGTCCAGAAATGTACGTTGGTTTGTCCGTTTGTACGTCAGTGACAGTCTGTTTAGCAGCAGAAAGTATTGTCGTCAGCGTCTCGTCTTTTCCCTGCATTTCTTTTAAATCATCTGGGGTAATCCGGAGTTCATCCAGTTTTGAGACTTTTAGCGGCTTTGTAGCCTTTCCCTGCTCTATGACATTAGATCTAGTACTCACAAGACAAGGAACAAACGATCCTCCAGCACCACCATGTACTGTAGCGACACCTGGCAAATTGCCCAATATCAAGTCGCAGACTGGGTTATCAATGACACAGGCGGTAAGAAAGCCGGAGTAGTACGGTGGTCGATGAAATTTTCGCCAGCGGAAACGTTTCAATCTTGCCTCCAAACGACCTACACTTTTGGACAGTGTTGAGATACTGGTCTTGAAGCACGAAAGATTTCCGTACACCAGCAGTGGTGCACCCAGTGTCTCGCAAAACCGAAGCCTGCAATCCATTGATGGCTCCGTTTTCTAACACCAGTCCATCAACAGATTGATCTGGTGTCAAAACAAGGCCTTCTTCACAATCAGTGGAGACTAATGCGGGTTTTGAATCACCCGTTCTGAAAGGGCAATTCTGTTTCAGATGGAACTTGCCATCACAAAAGAAACAGCGCATTGTCTGATCGGCAGCTGACTGATTTTGTGAACTTCTGTTCTGGCCCCGAACTGGCCCAAAAGGTCTACGTGGTGGTCGTTGTCCACGACCTCGGAACGTTTGCTGAGGAGTAAGGGTCTTTCCGGCGGTGAGTACTGGTATTTACGAAAGTCACTCGAACCGCGAAAAGATCCCTGTCCATTCCTAGGATGGGTATATCCTTGAGGACTCAAAAATGACCCACGATTTCCTTTCCTGTAACTTCCCTGTCCTGATGGGATAGTACATGACGCATGAGACTCAAAGATGGAAAATTCTCCTTTCTAGCCACGCCCTTTTCTGGGTGAGCGACACAATACTGATCAGCCATCTGACACATTTCCTCCACGTTTTCAAATTGCCTTTCTTTAAGGAAAGTGGCCAGATCTTTGCTCACGCTCTGGAAAAGTTGTTCTCTAAGAAGGAGATCTCGCAGTGACTGAAAAAGTCTTGTTCGTTTTAGATAAATCGATCCATCGATCCAAACAATGACTCATGCGGATCAGAAACGACGGAAACGATTCTCCTTTTTCAGGGCGCACAGAACGGAAACGTTCGTGAAAACGATCAGCAGAACATTGAAATTTCTTGAGGAGTTCTTCTTTCAACTGATCCCAAGTTAAATTTTGTTTCGCTGCAAGTGAGTGGTACAGTGTCAAAGCGCTACCCTTAAACAACGACGCAATATACAATGTCCACTTTTCCTTTGGCCAACCACAAGACGTCGCGTGACTTTCAAAGCGGAAAAGAAAAACTATCTATGTCATCCGTTTTTTTCCTCGAAAGGCGGCAACTTTGGAATATATGCCGCTTTTGGTTGAGGCATGGCTGCGGAACCGACTGGTGGAACTGGTGGAGGTTCTTTGATGCCTGTATTCTTTTAATTTCAGCATCGTCTCTATTTTAACTGCCTCAACTTAAATTGACGTTCTTCAGCTTCAGCTTCCCTCTGTAATCTTTTTTCTTCAACTTCAGATTCCCTCTGTAATCTTTTTCTTCAACTTCAATTTCCTCTGTAATCTATTTTCTTCAGCTTCAGCTTCCCTCTGTAGTCTATTTTCTTCTCTTTCTAGTTTCCTTTCTTCACTTTCTAGTTTCCTTTGACTTTCTTTCTTTCTCTTAGCCTGTCTGCCCTATCTATGCATTGTTGCACATAGTTAGTAAGTTTTTCTCCATCAAAACCCAAGCGTTCCGCTTGTTTAACATATCTATCAAAATCATCCATAATGAACCGTCAGATATAAACACCAAACAATCTCAAAGTATGAATAAAAATAAGGCGATATATGATGATATTATGTTTCACAAAACCGTAATTATAGTATATACAAATACAGATTCAATTTCCCGGTTTTAAACAGAAAACCGCTTACTAAAACAGGGTAGATATGAAATCAAGGGAAAGTATTTTTCCAAAAATAATTTGCAACTGTTATCAATTTGGAATTTACAAAACAAATGAAGTTTAATGCAAAACTGTTTCCTTAAGAAAGGAAATAAACACAATAAAGTTTTCTGAAAATAAATTCTTTATAAAGTTTTAGTTCTCAAATGTTCTTGTTGTCAGTCTTTCTTTCTTACTTAATTTCAAATGAATTGACAAAACCCAAATGTACCGCCTTATACAAAAAATGAATATAAAATTTACAAAACAAATGGAAGCAACAACAATTAAAAAGAGGGGAAGAAACACAAACTAGCGGAAATCCTACCTAAAAGATGAAAATGTTGAAAGGAAAAACTAGATAGGAGCCTATTGAAGAGAAGGTTTAGAGATTTTGAAAAAGGGGGTGAAAAGGAAATGAAAGGATACACAGGACCGGAATAGTGAGCAGAAATCAAGAAAAGCAAAAGAAGCCCACAGACAGCACCCTAGTGGTCACTGTCTCCCGTGAAAATGGAGACGGGAGAAAAACAAATCACTCACAATATACACAACACTACAGCAATAATGCAAAATAATAAACAATCAATTAATAAATGCACATTCACTCAAACTCAAAGAAAATCTCGCACCCCCCCAGAAAAAAAAAAATTGATCAAAAGATAAGATGTTTATTTGGACAGAGCGGTAATCAACTCCACCCCCTACACTACTAGCGTGACGGAGGAGAAGTTGATCCCACACTCTGAGGGGCAAGGGAAAAAATCAAAATGAAACAATAGGAAAGGCGAAAGAAATAGATATTTATGAGAAGGGAAAGACTATTGACTCCCCAACGCCATGTCCCCTGCTAAACGCAGAAGAGGTTGGGGCTATCAGTCCTGGGAA
>JAFLJL010003731.1:0-25660 GCA_018398815.1 Conus ventricosus
TTCCCTTTTGGGTGAGTATCGGGAAAAAAAACCCCACACCCCCCAACTTTGCTGCTGCTTGTAAATAACGCACCACACACACACACCACACACACACACACATACACAGGCGCAAAAAGTACATGCGCATACATGCGCACTCTCTCTCTCACACATCCACCATGCACACAAACATACACACAACACACACACGCACACACACGCGCACACAACACAACACACAAACACACATGTCCTCCTGAAAGACAGTGCCTTGGTCTACTTGTAAATCTGACGTAATGCCATAATGCAATAATAGTTATAACCCACAATCATTTGCATCCATCCACCCTCTCCCTTCTCTCTAAGTCTAACATCCATTTATGAATAGCATAATACATTATTAAGTTTTTATTTAAAAAAACAACAACAAAAAACCCCTCTAACACAACTAACAGAATGTTTTAAAATCATCAATCTTTTGTTTTTAATCCACAAACTTCCAATTGGAAGATTTCTTAGAAAAACATGCAGAACTCTACTACTGCACTAGTCATTGCTCAGCCAGTCTTCCTGTTGGCTGCAATACGAGATAAGATAAGATAATGTTGCTTATAGCCCAGCCGCCGCAAAGGGCCATATCAGGGCTGTCACCACGTTAAAATCAACTCACCAGTCATTAAAAAAAAAAAAAAAAAAAAAAAAAAAAAAAAAAAAAAAAACTTTCATACATCTCATTAAATGACATCGTCTACAAACGCACCAGAAACTTTGTTAAAATCTTTCTTCCGTAAAATCTTAAATCAGATGAAAAATATTAATCTCTCTCAAAAACTCAAGGATCAATCAGGCGGGACATCCTGAACAGGATCTTCATGGACTCCGCTGTAAAATGTTTGTGTCTCACAACGTGCAAGTCCCAACACTCTAAAAGAACATGTTTCATTGTGAGTGGTGCATGACATGGAATTGCACCACGGAGCTTCTTCACTCTTTAAAGGTAAGCATGGGTAAAATACGAATGGCCGGTGTGCAGCGGCACAGAACCGTTTCTCTTTACGACCTCCGACGTGGATGGGAGGAAGTCCTTAAGGTTTGGACGGATCTGAAAGAGTTTGTTACTCGTCTGTGTGTTCCAATCTCCTGCCAGAGGTCTCTCACATATCGTTAACTTTGGGTTTCACATCTGAACAGGGGATATAAATGTTGGACAGTTTCTCTCTTGTGGCGTTCTTGGCTTAAACGATCAACCATTTCGTTCCCCGATGCCAACATGACCAGGAACCCAAGCAAGAGTAATGTTGTAACCGTCCGCTTTCAACTTGCTAAAAAGTTCAAAGAAATGCAAAAGTTCTGGATGCTGAAGGTTGCGGCCAGCTATGGCTTCCAAAGCTGACAGCGAATCCGACAAAACCAGAAAGTCCCTTTGAAGAATGTGAGATTATCTTCAAAGCAGTACCAGAGCAGTAAGTTCAGCAGAATAGACAGAAGCATCGGAATGGATATGTTCCAACAGTATCTGAGAAGGAGCCCCAGGGCAGTAGGCTGCACAGGCCACTCCATCCTCAGATTTGGGAACCGTCAGTGAAAACTTTTTGATAGGATGGGAATTTCGAACAGAGGTCAGCATACAATGCCTTGTACGCCAGAGAGCTGGTAGACTCTTTGCGAAAAGCTGCAAGATCGAAACGAATCTCTGGTGTGAAAAAGGTCAGGGGAGGTTGATCCGGAAACTTGGAAAAATCGGAAACTACTTCCCAGGTTTAGACCTGCATTCCGCACGTGAGGCTGCATACGAAGACCAAACGGGGGAAATACATTTGGGTTGTTTTCAACTTACTTTGGAATGGAGGGTCAAAGACACAGTCATAGGCAGGATTCTGCGGTTCTGAGAACAGTCGGATATAATAATTTAAAGACAGTTTCAGCCTGCGGTTTGGACAATGAAGGTTCGCCCGCCTCTGCGTTACAGGCTGTACACAGGGGTGGTGCGGAACGCTCCAAGACAGAGACGAAGCCCTTGATGGTGGATAGGGTCCAAGAGTTTGAGGTTAAGAGGGTCTTGCGGAGCCGTAGACAGCACAACCGTAGTCCGTTTGGAACGGACCAAGGCCCTGTAGAGGTGCAGCAAAGTTTTCTTATCAGCGCCCCAGTCAGTGTGCGCTACGACCCGCAGAATATTCAGAGCTTTCTGGCAAGAAGTTTTGAGGTTTTTGATGTGGCTGAGAAAGTTCAGTTTCTGGTCAAAATGACCCCAGAAATTTGGCCTCTTTAACAGCTGGAATGGAAGATTTCCTACTTGAAGTTCAGGATCTGGGAAAAAACTGACGGAAATTATGGAAGTGAATACACTGCGTCTTTGTTGGAGAAAAGGTGAAACCGTTTTCATCCCCCCATCGATGGATTTATCTACGCAAAGTGGAGCCTGCGTGGACACTCGGGTACAGGCTTCCAGTTGCGTAGACAGCGAAATCATCCACAACAATGAGCAGTCTGAACCCTGCTGAACTGATTTCACAATGTTGTTGATTTTAATACTAAAGAGGGCAGGAGACAGTATGCTCCCTGGGGAACACCCAACCCCTGCTCGTGGACATCAGAGAGAGTGGTGCCAACCCGGACCTGAAACTGTCGTTCTGCCAAAAAATTTTGAATAAAAAGCGGAAGATGACTCGAAAACCCAGATCGTGGAGATCATGAAGTATCCCGACTTCAGGTGGTATCTTTAGGCCTTCTCCAAATCAAAGAAAATTGCCATGCATGCTGTTTGTTCAGAAAGGCGTTCCTAAGTGTAGATTCAGACGAATCAAATGGTCAACTGTACTCCGATGTTTGCGGAAACCACACTGTTCTTTCGCCAAAAGGCCATCGGTTTCCAGTTTCCACATGAGCCTAGCATTGACCATATTTTCCATCAATTTACGACACAGCTGGTCAAGCTATGGGACGGTAATTAGATGGATTAGAAAGATCTTTTCCAGGTTTGGGGATGGGAATAATGAGGGTTTTCCCGCCAAGAGGGTGGAAAGCAACCTGTAGTCCACACATGGTTGTATACCTGTAACAGGATGTTCAGCCCTTCTTGCGGAAGATGTTTCAACAGTTGATAATGGATTTCATCTATCCCTGGAGAGGAATCGCTGCAAGAGAGCAAGGCAGATTTCAGCTCGTTTAACGTGAAAGGAAGATTGTAGTCTTCCATGTTGTCGGATGAAAAGTTGCAGGGTGATTTTTCTTTTAGGGCTTTGTTTTTGAAAAAGTGGTGATTGATTAGAAGAGGAGGAATTCTTTTCAATGGTTGAAGCAAGCAGATTAGCAACTGCTTTCTTCTCTGTTATTAAAGAACCCGAAAACTTGAGATGGTTCACAGTGGGACAGGTGTTCTTCCTTTGATTTTCTTAATGATGTTCACACTTTTTTCTTGGAAGTTTTTGATGTCAGCCTGGAGCAGAAGCTTCTCCAGGACCGACGTTTACTGATTTTAAAAGTGTGTCTTGATTTAGCACGGAGTTTCTGATGGGCTCGAGCGTTGGGACCGAAGGTCGTTGGTATACCCGACGCTGAGCCGTTTTCTAACTTTGGAAATTTGTTGGCATTCTGAATCGAACCAGGGTGTTTTTGGCATTTGAAGTTTATCGGAAGACACTGGAATAATGCCTTAGCACATTTAATCATAGTGTTAGTCAGTGATTCAGCTGGGTCAGGACTCTGAAAAAAATCAGTGTCTGGAGCTCCTTAGAAACAGTGGCTGCAAATAGATCCAGTTTGCTTTCTTATAATTTAAATGCTGAGAGACAGAGACGTGTTCAGTTATTTTCAGGTTGTAGAAGGACAGGGAAATGGTCACTTCCGTGCAGATCGTCATGGACAGACCACTCATAGTCCAGGACCAGCGAGGGGTCACAAACCGACAAATCTAAACACGAAAGTGAACCTGTGGAAGAATGGAGGTAAGTTGCAGATCCCTCGTTCAGACAACACAAATCCAAATCCGAAAGGACATCCTCAATCAGCAGACCCCTGGATGACGAACCGGTACTACCCCAAAGAGGGTTGTGACGTTAAAGTCACCAACAGCAAAAAGGTCGAGGAAGTTCCCCTAACAGACTGACAAGGTCCTGACGACCAAACCGGGACAGATGGAGGTAGATAAAGAGAACAGATTGGTTACAGTCTTGTGGAGAGTGGACTCTCGCAGCTACAGCCTGAAGGGAGGTAGACAGAGCGACAGGACTATACAACAAAGTTTTGAAGGAGAAGGGCAACACGCCCGACAGTCCCAACGTGGATGGTTGTGCAGGTTTTGAAAGAATATTAAAGCCAGAAAGAGTAAAGGTCTTCTGGCTTTGAATTTGGGTTTCTTGAAGAGCCACGACAGAAGGTTTTATAGATTGACACAGAAGCTGCAGCTCCTCGAAGTTGGAATTTAGACACGGATATTCAATGGAATATTGTATTATCCATGGTGCAGAGGGCGAAAAGGAGAGAGATCAGGTCATCTCCTCCTCAACATCTGCTGCTAAAGCTGTAAATTTGTTGCTTAATTTCACTGGACTATCTGCAGACCTGCTGGCAGACTTGCCAACAGGTGAAGTAGGTCTGGGTTTGGGAGACGGTGGAGGTTTCTTCCTCAACTCCACCATCTCCACACTAGGTTGAACTCCCTTGCCCGCACGGGCATGGACAGAGGAGTTCGAGGTAGGGGTGCTGGTTTTTTAATTGCCAGCAGCAGATGTTGTAGACTGCTGGGCAGTCTGAGGGGGTGGCGGATTTTTTGCCCCCACCCGGGGCAGTACTTTGGTTTGGGAGGTGGTGGACCTGCTTCCACCAGAGCTGACAGTTGTTCTTTGCAGTGTCTTGGAAACGATAAATTCATCAGTCTGGCAGCAGACTGACGAGTGGATACATTCTTTAGGCCGAAGCATATGAAGATGCTGTGGGCGTCTGACTGCCTACTACCTGTTTTCGGGCCTCAAAAAAGGAGATTTTCTTTTCAGTTTTAATTCGTTGGATAGTGGATTCCTGTATCCAAAGAGGGCAGTTTCGTGAAGAGGAGGGATGGTCGCCCCCGCAGTTAGCACAATGTGCCCGGATCTTTGCACGGCCCATCATTGGTTGCCTTGCAGCACACACGCACACCTCCTGCCAGAACAGCGGTCTCTGACATGTCCAAACCTTGGCACCGGAAGCATCTCAATGGGGACGGGACATATAGCTGAACGCGGACGTTCAGGTAGCCAACCTTGATGACCGGAGGCAAAAACAGGGTTGCAGAAAGGGCAGAAAGAGGGTTTTTGGTGGCCACTCTCTGCACCTTTCTTGACTGTCACCCTGTGCACTCCGTCACACCTGGGACGCCAGTTCCGTTTTTATTTCTGCCTCTGAGACACCCATTAGATCTTGCAGCGAATCACACCTTTGGATGAATTTACTGTTTATGGGGAGTCACCTGATCTCCCTATCCACAAATTTTGTTGCCCTTTAGCAGCTGTTCAGACTGTTTTTTTTATCTACATTGAATGAGGAAGGAGCCATTTCGCAACCTTTTGACGGACTGAGGGTCACCTGCTAAGCCTTGAAAGCCCTTTTGGACAGCAAAAGGGCTCAGAGCTGAAAGGGGTCTTTCCTGCTCCGTCCCTTCCACCGAGCCCGGAAGCCAGAAAACTGTCCTCTGTCGTACCTCAGTATCTGATCGCTGTCATCTTCGAAATCCCTGAAACAGGGGAGACTGCCTTCCCCTTCCTTTTGGGGGGGGATATTTTTTAAAGAAGTCATATTTAATTTATTGTAATTCATCCCTCCTTACCCACCCACCTTGGAGTCCAACTAAGGGGCCAGGGCCAAGAAACAATGTCTTGACCCCTTCCAGGCTTTGGGGGAGATATACGACAAACAGAACACTACTACCCCTATCCCCCCTGATCATGCTCAACTCCGGGGACAGAGAGCTGAGCACTGCAGGGGTTCACTTGGCCAGCAGGGGAACTGCCTGTCTTGACCCAGCCCCAAGAAGGGGAGCCGATTAGTACACCGGGCCAAGTGTACTCCCTGTCTAGGAGAGGTCCGAGCCAAAGTGATGTGTTGAGAGCGCTGGCTTCTCAACCACCAGGATCTCATTCCCCTCCGAGAGAAAAGGAGTGTGTAAAAGAAGACTTGAAGGGGAGACGAAGATAGAAAAGGGCCAAATAAGGGAGGCAGAAAACAAGAAAAGGAGAAAGGCGGGTTTACTCTTAGTCAGGATCCTCACCCTTAGCCTATCTGACATGGGAAGCCCTACCAGTTGAGGGGCATCAACTTCTTACCACGTTTCGCTTAGGCCATACAGCATCTTCACCTCTCAGGCCTACAAGCAGTGTGAAAAAACCAGCCTATCTCCAAGTATTGATGCCCCCGTCAGCATAGCCTAAAGGATCACTGGACCACGCAAGCCCTCCGACCACGGCAAGGTTGCAACCCCGGAGGGTGGCTGCAATACACTTGGAAGTGTAAGGGGCATATTCTGATGGAGAAGTGTTTCTTGCAGTGCAGCCCCATACACTGACAAATTTATACCTGTGTTTCTTGCTGTGCTGCCCCATACACTGACAAATACCTGTGTTTCTTGCTGTGCTGCCCCATACACTGACAAATACCTGTGTTTCTTGTTGTGCTGCCCCATACACTGACAAATACCTGTGTTTCTTGTTGTGCTGCCCCCATACACTGACAAATACCTGTGTTTCTTGCTGTCCCCCTACACTGACAAACAGATGTTTTTTTTTGCTGTGCAGGCCCATACACTGACAAATATAGCCAATGTCAACAGGAACTGATCAAGGACATAGATTAGTACAATAATAATATATAGTAATCTGTCATTTGTGTGAAAGGCACACAGAGGCTGTCGTATCTGCTGCCTACAAAAATTTGGCATTGCAGTTAAGCACCTACTGATCAACTATCCTATCAAACTCATTTTCACTCTGAATTCAGAGAACTCTGTACCAAAATTTTGCCAAATCATTGCTGATTCCAGCTGATGGCTGAAGTATGTGATGCCTACATGACTCAGGGTTCCCAGGGACTTCAGTTTATGCCAAGTAAGGACCTTGTAAGGACCTATAAGGACCATTTTCTAAATTAGTAAGGACCTCTACATTAACATTATCAGCATATATATTACAAAATGTACTTGTATATCTCTTCATGGAAATGCACCAAACACAGCGTACACCCAATATAACTTGGCTGCTGTACTGCAGAATCAAATCACACTGAAAACTGTTTGTTCCCTTGTTCAGTCTTCAGTAAAAAACAATGTCTTGAGTCTCTTGTCTTCCACTTCAATCCACTCGGTTCACACCTAAAACTAAACCAGCTGATACTTTAACTTGACAGTCATAGCTGATACTTAAACTTGAATGTCAATCTTTCACAACAGAAGAGATAAGTTTTTAAAAAAAATGACACTGAGAATGAGAAACAAAAACAAAACAAAACTGTTGTTAGTGGTCATAGGCACTTTCAGATCCTGAATATATGTCGGAGGAAAAAAAAAAGAGCACACACACATACACTGGCCTTAAGCATTTTTTCCATTCTTTTTCGACCCTTGTGATGTCCTGTTGAACTCTCTCTGCTTCATTTTTTCTGTCCTTAGCTAACAAAGCAGAGTGTTGGATCGTTCAATCAGACTGAAACTTCTTGCTCCTGAGACTGGAAGCTTAGACGGTCAGCCTCTTCAAGTAGATGACGTGCCTCATCATTGGTGCATTTATGTTTCTTCCTCAGGTTGACCAGTTCTTCTCCTAACCTCTTTCTCTTCTCTTTTTCACAGCTGCCTCCTCCTCTTGCCTCTGTTCAGCAAGGTATCTGTCATATCTTCCCTAGGCTCCTGATGCTGAGACAAGGAGTTTTTTTGTCAATGACATCCCTCCACACCTCCCATATTATGAATATGGTCTAGCACAACCCTACGTGCCATCGACGCCCAAAAGCAGTGATCTTTCGCACACAGAACATCGAGCATGTCAACCTCGGGGTATGTCAGTGGAGGAGGACTAGCGCACAGCCCAAACACACTCACAGCTTGCTTACAATCTCATTCATATATCATGCATTCGTCAAATCAAACCACTAGTAAAGTCTATAAAATTTACTACACATAATCATAGAAAACATCAATGCGCATGGAGTCAAACAAAATAAAACATTCTCTCTTTCCTTGAACTTCACAAAACCATTTATCTAAATCATCATGACTAACCCGGGTATAAAAGATTTTCTACTTTACCTGGCCAGGTGATCTTAAACTATTTCGATCACTGTCTTTCTTTTCTTTTTTTTTCTTTTCTTTTCACTGTCACTTTCACAAAACCAGTCCGACACAATTGCTGGCACGGTCCCGCTTGGGCCCCCTGGCACTGGCCTTGGGGCCGTGGGGGACGGCAATTTTGGGCTGCTGTAATGGTCAGGTTAAATGGCGTTGGCCTTTATGAAAGTGGGGGCCCCCAGGTAAAGAAAATCGAACCCCGGTTCCCAAAACGAACGTGATACTATACAGACATTGATCTGTTCTTCCCTTTTTTCCCGCATTGACCATTTTCCAAATCTCTCTCTTTTCTCTTTTAGTCGCTTTTATCATTTGGACAGGTTGCTTTTCTTTTTTTTCTTTTTTTTTTTTTTTTCATCAGTTAGCAACCCCTCTTTCCCAAACCTCTCCTTTTGTCCCTTTCCCCTGCAACTCTATTGGTGCTAATGCCCCCACCCGGTTTTTCTTCACCCCTCCATCTCTCTGCTTTTCTCTCGAGCAAGACTACTCCAGAACCTCTCTCCCCTCTCTGTCTGTTTGATCTCTCTTTTTCCCCCCCTTTGTTTTTTCGTCGATTTTTTTTATGTGTTTTTCCCTGTCAAAGGGGGAATTTCCATTGGTCAATTTTTTTTCCCCCCTTAAAAACTGCCCTTACCCCCCCCCCTAATTTCCCTTGGGCAAAAGGGGAATCCTGAAAATCACGCCTAAAGCCTTTCTCTCTTTTGGGGGCAAGGGGCATTTAATTAATTAGCTTGATTTCACCCCCCCTACCCAAAACCTTTTCCCTTCCCACTTTTTGCCCGGGAGTGTTTGGCTTTTTGGGGACATGGGGCCCGGGAAATTAACCGGATCCCGTCCCGGCCCCAAAGTTTTGGATCCGCTGGCCAAACCCATTTGGGGACGTTGGTTTAGCCACTCCCACGTCACGGGGCCCGGGGCTGTCTCCGTGGAGGGTTTTGGATTAGCCTCCTTTCGTGCCCAAAATTTGGGTGAGGCGTACTTGAAGGCGTCGGCCCCCGGCCCCCCAGAATGCCCGGTTTTGGGGTTTTGTCCGACTGACTGGTGGGACTGGGCCACTGATAGTTTTTTTGCTTCGATACGACGATAGCGAGCCGGAAGTTATTACCGGAAATGACTGAGTGGAGAAGAAACGGGTGAGAGGAGTAGGCTTGACAACGAGCGATGGCGTAGGACGCTGTTTTACGAGTCGTACCGAGTGATGCGATAGATTGCAGTCGAGGAGACTTTTTAGTATAGTCAGAAGTGACTTTTCATGGTAGCAGAGCGTGATTACAGATAATCTACATCGGTAGACTAATCTACAGATCTACAACTGACGTTGTTGACGAAAGTACAGATTGAATACAGACTAGCCAACAACGAAGTTTGACGGTCCGACTTCAACGAAACAAAAGTGCAGGACATATAGAGTCCCCCTTTTTGTATAAATCTGGCGAAGCTATAAAACACCGCCGCCCCCTAGGGCCCCAGAAACAAGTTATAAAACGGGGAAAAAACAAACGGGAAGAGGGAAACTATAAGGACGTCAAGCCAGAAAAAAAAACATACCGTTACTTGTCTTTTTTAAGGGCCAAAACGAGCAAAACATAAAAATCGATGTTGCACGGCTGAACCAGGAGATGGGGGGGATATTTATTGACGCACTTGAAGTCTTTTTACAAAGGTTTTGATTTGGTTAACAGAAAACCAGATTTTGAAAGATGAAAAGGGACAAGACATGCAATGTGCGATTTCTCATGAGTATGAAAGAAATACAATATTGCAAAAAAAAAAATGGAATACCGATTCAGTGCTTGCATTTAAACGCGGGAAAATTGCAGGTTTCAGTGAAAGAAAGAAAATTTAGTTCTACAGCAGCTTTGCAAAAAATTTGCTTCAATAAAATTCTTTAAAGAGAATTTTTTGGGGACAGTTCGACAAAAAAGCACAGTGAACGAAATCAAATAAAAGGGGGAGGAAAAAGAAGAAGCATTTCTGGTAAAGAGACAAATACCGTTCAGAAAAAAATTCCCTAGATATCAAAAAACGGGTTTTCACAAATAAAACAGCAGAACAAAGAGAACAAACCCATTAGACGGGAAGGGCAAAAGAACCAGTGTGCAATTTGTGGAGGGGTTTTCCGGGGCTAAGGATTCCCCCCAAAAGCATCAAAAACAAAAAAATCAAAATGAAGATGCAGAAAAAATGAAGAAGAATGTCATTTGGGCTTTGTTTAAAAAAGAAAAAAAACCCCAAAAAATGAATCTCAAATGAGTCCTTTGGATGTGCGATCTTGATACAGCTTACCAGAGCGGGGGAAAAAAGATGGTACGAAAAATATGTTGATCAGCGGGACAAAAGAAAAAAAAAGCAAATAAAGCTGATGCAAGTGCTAAGATTTTTCGATTTGGGGTGGGCAAAAGTCAAGTCACATGAAGGCAACAATACCAAAAAATTGGTGAACAAGTGCACCATTGAAACGGAAGTTGTGGACATTGACTTACCATCCGTTGAGCAAGGTTTTCATCAAAAGAGAAAGGGCTGTGTTGGACAGTAAATGAAAGGGCTACTTGTTTCATCAACCAGTGGAGTTGAACACACATCAACGGGCAACGCATCGACTTTTGGGGCAAACAGGAAACAAAACGGTGAGGAGAGTGAAATCCTTTTTACGGGAAGGAAAATGCATGAAAGTAAAAGAACAGATTTTTTTTGAAGCTTCACAAAAAATTGCATGCCCTACTGAAACCTGAAAAAAACGATGCAAAATCCGGGGGAAAAAGGACCCAAATGTACGAGAATGACAAAATTGTTGAAAAATGGAGTGTGTGCCGTCAAAAAAACCCCCACCGAACCCAGGGTAGGGATCCCTTAGCAAAAGACTAAAAACACACTGGGCGTGGATTGCATGAATTGGATAAAAATGTCTGGTACTTCACATGATTGATAAATCACAAGTTTCAGGCGCAGTAATCATCGGAGCAAAGGGGCTTCTGTCATTGTTGACATTTTCATGAAGCACGGATTCAATACTGCCCACCAAAATTTTACTCGGGCCCCAAAGTTCAGATTTCAACAATGGGAATTCGGGGCATTGTGAAAATTCAAAAAAAAAGTAAAACTCTGCGCATACAGTCCATGGAGCAAGGGTTTGTTGGAGCACAATCAGACGTGACAAACACACAGAAAGTCAGGCAGAAAAGGAAACGGGTTTTTGGGATGCTTTGTTTTGGGCTTTGGCAGCAAAAAACCCAAAGTGAACACACTGTTTCAGCCCAATCACGGGTTTTTTTGGGGAAGAACCCAAATTTTCCACCACACTCACAGATGAATACCTGTTTGGAGGGAATCACCAAAGTAGGACAGTGGAAGCATAAGCAAGTTTGCAGCTACAAGGAAAGCTTTCACAGAAGCAGAAAGCTCGAGAAAATAGAAGACTTGGGAAAACATTCGCCAGGGCGGGTCAGACCAGATGGGAGACAAGTGTACTACAAGCGCCCTGTTCATGTTTGGAAAGGACCGGGAAACCCTCATTGGAAATGGGAGCGTGATTTTTGTGCGATGGTGGAATTTTGTTTCGTGTTCACCAGAGCAGACTACAAAAGGCAAGGTGATTAGAGCAGGAGAAGATGGCAAGGAAAGACCCAACTGGCGATGGGCTGCACATATTGTCAGCAAAAACGAATGATACAGGAACTAAAAAATAAAGAAATCTCGCACAGGAAGAAAATATTTGAATCAACGTCAGATCTAACACGAATCGAAATTTGGGGAAGAAGAGAATTACACCCCCAATGCACAGAGATGGCTACAAAATGACCAAAAAATTTGGGGGAGGGGAACCAGAAGAATATGAGGGAAAGAATGTCTGTGGTTTTTGACAAAAGGGAGGGACTTTTTCTGCAAATACAAAACCCCAACCAACACAAATTAGATGAAATGTTATGATCATGGATGAATTTTCTTTTGAAAAGCAAAGAAAGAAAATTGAAATTTGGAAAAAGAAACTGTACAAAAAAATAGAGACAATGGACAAAATTGTTTCCCCAAGGGTCTTAACTCAAAGAAACAAAGGATGGAGTAAAAAACCAAAAGGGCTAGCTTGTAGCAAGGGGGTTTGAAGAAATTTAAAAAAACAAAAAAATTTCCCCTCTTGAAAAAGTAAAACATTAAAGGATTCTCCTGCTTTGCACAAAAAAAGGGGACTCCTGTCTATGGACATCAAAACGCCTTTCCCAAAGGGAAAAGAAATAGACAACATTTTTGAAAACCCCCCAAAAAAAAGGGAATAGCAGGGGGAAAGTTTGGGCATCTGCAAAAATGGTATAGGATGAATGAGCTTCTTTGCAAGCCAATGGTACAAAAGAGGAAAGAGTACGCTAAAAACCGGGAGGAAAAATTTTAAAAAGTTCCCCGCAGTTTTTCGGAGAAAGGGAAATGAAGTTACGGGTTTTCTTAGCATGCATGTAGACGTTTTTCATCTGGGGCGAACAAAACCTTTAAAAAGACTGGTTGATGAAATCAAAAAACTTTCAAGTTGGAAAAGGAAAAAAACAAAGCTTTCCAGTACTTGGCTTGGAACTGCCCATCTGATGGAAAAAAAGTCTTTTTCCCGAAACCCAATATGCAGTATTTTGGGACCCGATCCCCAAAAAAAAAAAAATCAACAGAAACGGGATGAAAACAGCACAGAAAACAGGCTACAGATAAAAATTTTGACAGTTCTAGGACATCGACAAAGTGTCCTGATTTGTCATTCATGCTTGTCAGCTTGCTTAAAATATCAAAGAGGGAAAAAGTAGAACATCGACAAAAGCAAATAAAGCATCAAAAAAAATCAAGTCAAACAGAATTTGAAGTTTCATCTTTGGGATCGGGGCCCTTTGAAACTGATGGATACATGAGCTCCTGGAAATTCAATAAGGGGGGAAAACCAAGGGGATTCTTATTTTTAGAAAATGGGGAAGGGGAACATTTTTTCCCAATTTGCGGGAGTTCAAAAAAAAAATCGCGAGTAGTCAGAACACGTTGGTGGGAGAACTGGCGATGGCAAAAGGAATGATGAAGCAAAATTCATTGCAACTTTTCAGGAGATCACACAGAAAAGCAACCACGAAGGTCTACCTCATCTGCATGACCGACGAAAGTTTTTACATATGCTCCAGTCAAAAAAACAGTCACAAAAAAAAACTTGAGGCGGGAAATAAGTGGAAAAAACTTAAAGGAGAAGGATTGGAAAGAAGTGAAGGGTCGGGCCCATAGACAATGGGCGACGTTCCACCAAAGAGAGCTTCATCAACATACGCTGAAAAATCTTCAGAAAGGAAAATTTCCCTGGATGTGACTTCATTTTCATCACTAAAGCGGAAAAATTTGTTGGAAAAAAAACATTTGTTGACAATTTTGTCATTTTTGACAATTTTCATTTGAAAAAAAAAAAGTTATTTTTAGACAATTATTGTTGGACGTTTAAAAAAATAGAAAGAGAAATTTGATGATGTTGTTCGAACGCATAGCACCGGAAGTTAACCGGAAATGACTGAAGGAGGAAAAACGTGAGAGGAGTAGGCTTGAAAACGACGATGGCTTGGACGCTTTTAACGAGTCAAAGATGATGCATAATTGCAGCGAGGGGACTTTTTAGTTTGCGAAGTGACTTTTTAACCACGATTTTGGTTTTCCCTTTTTTTTTTTTTTTGTCCTGACAGAGCAAATGTTTGTTTGGGGGCCCTTTAGCAACATCCTTTTACTGCTTTTTTTTTTTAAACCCAAAGATCCGAAAAGCACTTTTTGCATTTAGATTGCCCTTTAGCAAAGACGGAAAATGAGGTGTAAGTACGAGTCTTCACGCGAAAAAACCCCTGCAAAACAGGACAACCCCTTTAGAAAAACCAAAACTTCCAAGCTGAAAGTTGTCCCCGCTAGGGTAGGGGTTTTTCGAACCCCTTTGGGGAGCAAATTTTAAATAAGTACCGCTTCTTCCCAATTTTTTCCCAACCCATTTCGCCTGGGATTTTTTTTTGGGTGTCATAAGGACTTTTAAGGCCTTGATGCTAATATAAGCCTTTTTACAGGGTTCAAAAAGATGTGACCAAACAAAAATTCCCCTACTTTTCAGACTTTTTCCAGGGGGGGGGGTTTTTTATATTTTTCCGACCCCCAAATGTGTGTGCATGCACCTTGTTGTGATTACCATGCTAAACACACCAAAAAAAATGCTTAATGAAGCAGGGCATTCAAAACTTTCCAAAAAAATTTAGTGTGTTGTGGTGGCGCGGCGGCACATGAGTGAAAAGCAGAAACAAGAGACAGAGACAGTGAGAGTGAGAGAGAGGAGAGGGAAGGAGAGAGAGAGAGAAATCGTTATGGTCTATGCATGTGGAGAGAAAGGACGGTGTGTGTGTAAGTGGAGGTGAGTGCGGCGCGATGTGTGGGTGTAGGTGGGGTGAGAGACAGAGAGTGTGGTGGTTGTTGTTTGTGGGGGTGTGTGTGTGGTGGTGTGTGGTGTGTGTGTTGTGATATGGCAGGCAGGTCAGGCAGGTAATTGGGGCACAGGCCTTGCAGCCTCTCAACCAGGGGTTTTAAGCCTAAGAGCATCCCCAAAAACCCAAACTTTTCCCAAAATTTCAAAACCACTTTTTGGATTTTTTAAAGACCCCTTTTAAAAGGCCCCAAAATGAAAATTTAAAGGGGAAAAAAGGGGCACGTAAAAAAAAGGCAAAAAAAACACACACCACACCAAAACACACACACACACACAAACAACAGACAGATACCTTTAAAGAAAGTTCCCCTTATCCACAACTTTGGCCCTTTTACTGGTCTCTTCACAATGACCCAAAGAAAAGTGACTATTATTCCTTTTTTCCGCCACAATGCACTGCCGTTGTTTGAAAAGAATCATTGGATTCTGTCCCAGATTTATAAAATTAAACTGTAATTTCCAAAAGGGAGTCAAATTTTTGTATTTGACCCCAGTTCATTTAAAATTTAAAAGCAAAAGAACTGACACACATATTCAAACATGGGCACGAATTTTGGCTGTACTTTCCTCCAGTTTTTTTTAGCAATGAACCTTGTCTGACTCTTCAATACACTTTTTCCTTTCTTTTTTTAAGGCAAAAACTAACCCGAACAATGTAAAACCCCAAAAGGTGAGGGACGGCTGGGGAGAGCTTTTTAACTTTGGGAACTACTGAAAAAAAAAATACCAAAAAAACCTATTCCGACTTTTTCTCATTTTTTTCCTTGGCCAAGAGAAAGTGACCTGTGGGTCCCGCGCGATGGAACACTTCTTTTTTCTTTTCTTCTTCTAAAAAACTGGTTCACTCAAAAATGAGTAGGGCCCAGGCGCAGTGAAAAAATAAAAAAAAATAAAATAAAGTGCACTCCCTGTTGGCCCCTGGGCAAAAATTTGGGGAACAAGGGGGTTTTTCACACAATATTCAAAAAGTTAAAAGCAATGGGCCGGTTAGGCCCAGGTAACCCTAAAAATCTAGGGGAAATTAAAAAAAAAAATCAGTCAAAATGCAGATCTCAAGACTGTCGAAAAAATTTGATTTTAAAGAAATCATTTTGTGGCAATTTTATGACACCCGGGGGAGTGAGTTCCACAGCCGACAAAACTAGGATAAATGAATGTAAATGGCTGTCAATATTTGATGCAGGGATGGCAAAAAAAATTTACCGCCACTCCCGGGGGCTATTTATTTTAAAACTGTTTTCATTGGGATACAATTTGTTTAGCTTTGCCTTTGAAGAAGGATTAAATTTGATAAAAACTTTCTCCCTTTTAAAGGGTTTTCCCTTCTAAATTTCCCCATTTTTCCAGATTCCCTTCTCTCTGATAGTTCCCCGTTCGAACCAGTGCTCCTTTTTGAATCTTTTTAAGGTTTTCAAGTCCTTTAGTTGTAAGGGCCCCCGATAAGCAACCATATTCCCGTAAGGTCTTACCAGTGTTTTGTACAGCTCCTTTAACCTTTTGGGGGGATCGTGATATTCCTTATAAAAAGCTAAAATGTTGTTTCTTTCTTCATACTAAATTGTAATTTTTTCCCTTTTAAAAGATTATCATAACAAGCCAAATTTTGCAGCATTGGTTTTCTTTAAGAATAGTATTTGAATGAAAAAATTTGACATTTGGGAGCGTTTTTTACACTCGCAACATTGGGGATTCGGGGATGAAACCAATTTTCCAAATTTTTTCCCCCCTCTTGAAAGCTTTTGACTTTTTGTGGAATGCTGTATCATTCTTGCATCTGATTGTTCTATATACTAAGCTTCATCGCAAAAAGCCTTGTAAGTTCCAGGAGAAGATTTTTATTGCTTTATATAAATTAAAAAAAAAAGGGCCCCAAACAGTTCCCCGTGGACCCTACAAGACTGGTTTACTGGGATGATGACCCCCCCACAACAACTTTTTTGGTTTTCCCCAAACGGGAAAGATCAAGACCCTTTTAGCAAAAGAACCGCCAAAGCCCATGGTTCTAATTTAAGCAACCCTCATGGGCAACCTTTTCAAAGGGTTTAGAAAAGTCTAAAACAATTTCATCAATTTTCTTTCTGTTTTAAGCCGTTATTAAAAACATGAGAGTTTTTATAAATGATCTAAAACTCCCCTTTATGTCTAAAAAAAGCGGGCGTTATTTTTAAAAAGGAAATAAAGTTTCCCCAATAATTTTGGTTGGGGAAAAAAACGGTAAATTTTTCCGGGTTTTTTTTCCTCTTTTAAAAAAGGGTGCAAGTATTATTTTTTTCCCAAATTTCCCGGAAATTAAAAAAGGGAAATGTAAAGAAAATTTTTGGTAAAAAAAAATCCCCATACTTTTTATTTTTGTTTGGGTTTGGGTCCTCCCTTCCTTATTATGGGTTTTTCGTATCTGCACATAAAACCGTTTTGGGCCCCCACCCCCATGTTTAATCAGGTTTTTTAAAAAAAGAAAAGGGTGGCCCAGATTTGATTTTGGGGGGGTTTCCAAAAGTAATCCGCAACAAAATAAAGCGTTTGCCAATTCCGGCAGATGCTTTATTTTACTTAAACCCAAAGTTAAAATTTTTGGGGCCCGTTTTTTTTTTTAAAAATTTTTTTTTGGGTAAAAACCTTCCAAACTTTAAAACCTATAGTTTTTTTTATTTTTAAAGATTTTTTCCGGGCCCCCCGAAAATTTTAAAATCTTTTTTCCCCCAAACCCTTTCCAAAAAAGCAATGAAAACCCGAATTTTTCTTTTTTTAATTGGATGTTCAACAGGGGCTGAGTACTTTTTAAAAGCAATGGCTCTTTTTTATTCATTTCCCGTAAATTTAAATTTTGAATAATTTCTTGGATAAGAGAAAAAGAGAGCGAGTGCGTTAGGACAGCGGGTGTGTGTGTGTGTGTGTGTTTTGTGTGTTGTGGTGTGTGTGTGTGTGTGTGTTGTGTGTATGTACAGGATTCCTACAGACTTCCAAGAACAAAATACAAGGAGTTTTCAAGGAGTGCCTTTTCTATTTCAAGGTTACAATACTTGGGTAAAAATTTAAAACAGAAACAGCAGTTTTTATTTTCCTGTGTTAAGGTTGATGAAAAAAAATTACTTACAATTTTTTTTTGTATAAAGAAAAAAAAAAACTTGTTTTAAAAATAATTTTTTCATCAACCTGAACAGAGAAATGTCAATCTGCCATTTCTTTTTTTCCAGTTTTTATCAGAGTGAGTGTGCATATCACCACTCATTAGTTAGTACATTAACAAACTAGACTCTTTGTATTAATTGCCAAAACTCTATTATCAGCAAAATTATGTCCATTTGTAAGAGAACATACGACGTGGCATGGTGTTAAGAGACTGGTGGAGGGAAAAAAGTAAAAAAAAAAAAAAAATAAAATAAGAAGAAGTTTTTACTTACGTCTAGCGGAGCGTTAATACCAAGGGAGGGAAATTTGATTCAAAATTGAATGAAGTTACCAAATTACCTACCCTTGTTAATCGTACTGCTTATCCTCCGGCCAGGTGTAAACTCTGAAAACCGCGAGAGATCATTGTGCGTGATTTTTAATTTCTGTTTTTATTACTATTTCAATGTTTTTGCTATTGATCCTTCAAAGCAAATTCGACATTTGAACAAAGTTGCACATTCTTTTACCTAAATTCTTGAACCTTTTCCAGACAATGCCACAAAATACAGAAGTCAAGACTTTTCCAGCCTGGACAATGGTGTTGTCTATTTTTTCCATACTTTTTCCAGACTTCCAGGACTCTGTACGAAACCCGGCTTGTAGGCCCATTATCTTGTGGTGTATCAAATGTAAGGACCTGTAAGGGGA
This sequence comes from Conus ventricosus, assembly GCA_018398815.1. Classification (NCBI taxonomy): domain Eukaryota; kingdom Metazoa; phylum Mollusca; class Gastropoda; order Neogastropoda; family Conidae; genus Conus; species Conus ventricosus. The sequence continues at coordinate 18,573 of JAFLJL010003731.1, forward strand.
CGGTTTAAGGATCAATGGGAATCCCTGTGACTGTGCTTTGTTCTGAATTTTAGGTTCCTCAAGCAGATATTTATGCATGGATCCATAATGTTCAAGCTCCCTATATGGATTAAGTTCAAGTTTTCCCATCTCTTGCACTGCATTCAGTGATATCTGCTAGCATCTGTTATTTTATTGGATTTACCTATAGTTTTGAGAAAATTTAACTGAATACACTATGTACGTCACAAAATGCATAAATTTTAACAACACTGGAAAGTCTGAAGACAGACATGGTTAGACAATCTTTACTTCAATACATGTACAAGTTAGGAACACACAGTCTAGGGTAGAAAAAGGAATTTTTTAGTCTAAATTTACGTTTCATCTAACATACTTACCGTTGGATCACTATTGCAATAAGCGGCAGCCAATTTGCTATCCCTGCCTCGTTTACAAGTTTACGATAAGGTCAGGTACGGTCTAACAAAAACCTGAAAGGGCCTCGTGCCTTGCGCATGCTCAGGGAACTATCCTCTTTTCGAGGGTATATTATTAAAAACCCTTGACTGAGATATACTGATGGAACCTGGGATGGAAGGCGTGGGTGGGTCTCTGTAGCGTGTGCCAAGGTAAGTAGGTTTGATTTTAACGTTAATTTGTAGAATTATAATTTCCTTTTATTACACATTATCTATTCCGTGGCTCACTAATGCAGAGTCGCACTACCTGGAAGATGGGAGGGCTCAATGGTTCCTGGTTACCGCTGGAGGAAGCGAGGAAGGAAGAGCCGGAGCGGGTGGCGGTGTTGGAGTGTTGGCCACACAGTGAATTGCGGTGCCCTAGACCCATCATCTCGCAGTACGGGAAACGTCTCGCGAGTGGTAGATATTGGATGTTGTGCAGAGGTGGACCGCCAATATGCGGGCATCTAACACACTCTGAATGCTGGCATTATGAGTACTGCCAGCGAAGAAGCCCATTCCCTTATCTCTTGAGGTCTTGGTGAGATTAAACAGCAAAACCCCTTCAGGTCTCGCGTACGCAGCTTTCTTTAATGGACTTCTCTAGCCTTCGAGAGTTTGTTTGAGCCGCCTGATGTCATCCTTTATATCTTTCGTTTTGTAAGTAGAGAAACAGGTGGCGCTGCTTGGAGCGAGAGTTTTCGTGCGTTTCCTTTACTCCCGCAGATGCGCTGCACGGTCAGTGTGCGGTCTTCGTCGTCGCCAGGGGCAAAGATTAGAAGTGAGAGGTAGAATGGAGATAGTCGGGGAAATAGAAGAACCCCCTGCAAATGGTTTTTCGCCTAAAATTCTGGGGAGGAGGCGAAGTGATATCGTGCATCCGGTTCGGAAGGCGACGTCCCAGGCTGGACTCTAAAGAGAGTGGACTTCACTGCAGCGCCTCCTGATGGCAGGGGGGGACTCGGAGAGAGGAATGTTTGATGGAATATCGAAAGGAATTTCAGAGGAACTCCCGGATGGCCAGCTCGTATGGGGGGGGGAGCCCATGTGGGAGGAGTGGATTAGAGGAAAAGATCCCACGCCGGGAACGGCCTACGTGGGACATAGGGTCATGTATGGGCAGGCTCTCTGTCCAGATCCCGCAGTGTTGGTCGTACCCTATGGAGGGTTCCCCCTCTAACTGGCGGATAGTGGTGGGAAAGCGCCGCCCTGTGATCTCTTAACAGAGGAGGCTGAAAGTTTCTCTCCGATGAAAGATTGGCTAGGTAGTTCGCCTATTGGCATTGCGTAGGAGAATGTGGTGATACTTTGTGGCTGGTGGCACCTAGAGAGCCAGCCATTCCAGTGGACACTATAGACGTTGGGTTGCCTGACCTTGGTGGGCATGCTCCTCAAGGCGTTATTTACTGCTGGGGAGGCGCTCGTGCCAGTCCTGCGCTCCCGCTCAGTAGCCAGGCGGTGAAGATGCAGCTTGTTTGGATTGCGTGTGTGTATTGCCTGACGCGTGCTGAGCAGGAACTTTGCTTTAGGGAGATGCGGTATCGGAGGCACGTGTGACAGATGTACTGCTCCGGATACCTCGCTTTGGCCGGCCTGCGTGGGAGCCACAAGATTCCAGACGTGGCTGCATCTTCCCTTGCCGTGCGGAGAAACTTTTCCAGTTGGGGAACGGGGGGAAAGGCTTGGGGGTGGGAAAAGGCATTGCCCGTTCAGGTACGGACCAGGGTTGGACAGGGCGTCCTACAGCCTCGCTGCCGGATCCGGAACTGGGGTGACATTTCAGTGGAGACGGTGGTTGATCCGGGTGGGGGGGGTGAGGCGAACAGGTCTTAATGTGGTTTGTACCCCATACCGGTCAGTGAGGTTTCCTGGGATCGGAATGGACGAGGTCCATGCTGATGGGAAGAACCATACGTGCGACTAGCGAGGGAGTCCGCAAGTATGTGATTTCCCTGAACTTGTTTTGGCCGAGATCGGATTGATTTGTCTCGCACCTTGGAGAAGCTGTTCCGCCCTCAGGGTCAGGGAGTGCGAGCGCCCCCCCCCCCTCCCCCCACCACACCCCCACCCCCCCCCCCCCCCCCCCCCCCCCCCCCCCCCTCTTGCTTGTTGATATAACTCGCCTCTGTCGTGGTGTCGGTGTAGAGGGAGAACGGTGTTTTCCTTTCTGAAGGATGAAGAAATTCCTCGAGGGCTTGGAAAACGGTTTCCAGCACTTAGCCGATTGTTTATGCCAGGACCCATTACGGGGGCACATTGCCCGGAGGCGTCAGAGAGCTGTCGTGGGCACCCACCAGGATGGGACGAAGTCCGTAAAAAGGTCCTCTGGTGGATTGGATGGGGGGAAGTGATGGGACTCCCTGAGCTAGCCAGGACTGGGAGTGCCATTGGACAGCCCCGATGACTGGAACAATGCCCGTGAGGGATCGGAAGGTCCCACGACTGTCGTTTTTTTCCCCTTGGCCAACGCTTGCCGTTGAGGCGCCTGAAACGGCGTTTTTGGGCAGGCGTCCGAGGGGGTTTCCAAGGGGGCCAAGGACTCCATCAGACCTAGAAGATGAGGCCCAGCGTCCTGGCTGGAGATGATCAAGGAAAGGAGGTGGGCAAAGAGGTGCTGGAGGCGAAACCAGGCGCTGGATGGGGTTGGGAGAGAGACCAGCCTGTCGGTGGGTGTGGATGGACATGCCCCGAAACTGATACCGCCTCCTGCCGTCGGGATAAGATCGGGACTTTCCACGTTGTGAACAAATACCAGCTGCTGACAGAAGGCCTTAAAACCTGTAGGGCTGCTGGGAGCACAGAGTGTCTGGATGGGGCCAGAGAATCCAGTCGTCTAGATAGGGCTTCAGACGCATTCCTTCTCCCGACCGTGCGAGCAAAGTTCCGAGCCACCTTCGTGAAACCCAAGGGCGGGGCTAGTCCAAAGGGGAAGAGCACTGAATGAAACGCGGCTTCTCCACCGACCCACGCCCCCTGAGGTAACTTCCTGTTCCCTTGGGTGGATCATGAGATGGTAGACGCAATCGTTCATGATCGATGGATACCGCCAGTGCCGGGATGCATGCACGCGGATAGACATGGGGGTTCATCCGAAAACGGAGGACGATAAGGAACCTGTTCAAGAGGCGGAGATCGAGAACCGGTCCTCCATCCTCCAGATGCTTTGGGAAACACAAAATGCGGCCTATAAAAATCCCGGAGAGGATGGAAGAGGATTTCCTCTGTGGTCCCTTGCCTACAGCAATTGGGACCTACTGGTCTAAGGCCTGAGAGGCCGCCAGATCCCGAGGAGGAGCGAAAAAAGGGGGGGGGGGGGGGGGGGGGGGGGGGGGGGGGGAAAAAATAAAGGGGGAAGTGAGAGGGGCCTTCACTGCACCACCAAGGAAGACGAACCCCCGACCTGGATCATCCCGCAGAGCCCAGGGGCTTGCGGGAGGAAGCTGATCCCATGGGCTCTTGAGGTGCCTGGACTGACTGCCACAGGACCGCCCTGGGGTGAATGTACCCAGGTCGGGGGCAGTCATTGGGGGTGGGCCGTCGGAAGGCGTGGGAGGTTTTCGGACCCCGCCGGCCGAGCCGGAAGGCCGAACCCTGCTGGGCTGCCGCCTCTGGTCCCCCGCAGGGTCCAATGACCGATCGTCCCTTGGATGAGAGGGGACGGTGATGAGTAGGGAGCGGGCACCTTGCGTTTTGAACCCGGGGCGGGGGGGGGGGGGGGGGGCCGGAGGGGGGCCTGATTGATTGGCGAAGGTCCACGAATTTTTTGGCCTGGCTCTTAATGGTAGCCTGTACGTGATTCCCGACAGGGACCTGACTGACTGGCAAGGCTCTGAGGGAAGCTGCGGGCAGAGGGGTAGTTCGGGGTCAAAGAAGATGCCAAAAGGACCGCATCTCTCCTAGCTAGAACTGAGTCAGATGGTGCTAGCCGGAACGCCCAGCGAATACTTAAGCCTCAGCCATTGCTGAATTCAGGCTTACAACACACAATCAGCTGGTTGTCCAGCGGACTGGCGGATGGCGTAGGAAACCTGAATCGGATCCTTAGGCAGACTCTAGTCCCCTAGAAAGGTATCATAAAACGTTATGGCCCTTCCTAACCCCTCCTCGCAGGACTCTTCCAACTCGAATGGCAGCGCTCTGAGAGGGTACCTGCCTTGGGCGCGATTTTGACCTCTCCTGGACCAGGAGGTGGTCCTCCTGGGTAAAGGGGTAGAGTGGCTTCGGGGATAGTGTATTTGCAAGAGGCCTTCTTGGTAAATGGAGACTCTCTGGTTTAAGGATCTTCCCACACGACAGCGCCCAGAAGGGATATTCAAGGGCGAAACAGGCATGGGGGTCCTGCGCCTACGTGCCCCTGACTCGTATGGGCCCTCCTCATGCAGTCGGCCACCATAACTGACTCCTTTAGAAGGTGGAGGGCCTAGCGCCGATTGAGGCGAGATCAGGGCGTGTTCAGCTTCTGTCTGCGAAGGCAGGGGGGGCCCTGACCTCCTGAGAGGATGACACCGCTTCCCGCGCACCAGGAAGCCAGGACAGCAACCGAGTCTTGGAATGATTAAGAACCGAGGTGACTGGTCCTCTTCCTATGACTACGAGTCCGCCAGGTCGGCTTCACTGAACGACGGGGTGTGGCGCCCTTGGCGATATAAATTAATATAAGCCGGGGTTTTTCGTGGCGAGAGCCTAGAGTTGGCCTGGGATGGCTGATTCACAGACATACCGGGGGAGGGGTCAGTCCGGAAAGGGCTGTGGGTGCTGGGAGGAGATGCCTGCTCTTGGTGGTGGTTGGGGCATAAAACCGGCCACAGGGAAACACCGGAGCAGGGGGCTGTGGAAAGCCACATGGTCGGGGGATATTGCCATTGGGGCCCATGGCGCCCAAGGCCAAAGAGCACTGACCTCATGATAGGGGGGGATGAGTTGTGGCTGCTGGCCCTACCCTGAAAGTGGGGGCCGAATGCGGGTCCCTGTGGGTGCTAGGGTAGAGGGGACACCCCGGTGGTTGCCCAAAAAGCATGAGGCAGACACATGAGGCGTGGGGAGGGAGAACAAACCGGGGGCGAACAAGATTTCGAGCCATTGAGCATGTAGTGTTCCCTTGGATCGCCTACCGGGCGAGGGATGAGGTGTCGAATTAGTCCCGTATTGCCGGGCCCCCTATGAGGGCCGTGAACCGCTCGATTCTGCCATGGGAATCGAACTAGTGTGCAGGTAGAACCGCGGCTGTTCTGAACAAAAAACCCAGGGGTGCACTAACGGAGGCGTCAGAACGCAGCTGTGTCGCTCGCCGTTAAGGGGGCAAAGGGGCGAGTCAGCAGAACGAAGATGTGCTGATCACCGCCTCAAAATGGGTTGCGAGAAAGACTCGCTGTCACGACAACAGAACGAAGGTGAGTTGGAGGTGATACCTGGGGAGATTGTGACGATGAAGGGAGAGGAGGTTTTGCGGGGCTAGAGACAAGAGCTGCCGGCGAGAAGTGGTAATCGAAGAGAAACTTCTTAATTCTCGCCTTACACCCAGTCGCTTCACGTTACGTTGCTCCCTTAAGTGAAATCATAAGCTAGGACACCATACGAACAGCAACAACTTTCGTTCGATTGCCGGTTAAAGTCTAAAAGTCTTAGGGCGAGTGTTCCGTGGCGGACTCCACTTACGGGAAATTGGCTGCCAGGAAAAGCGGATTAGGTCTGAGCTTGCAGCAAGGCACGTGGCCATTTCAGGGGTTTTGTTGTCCGTTCGGACTTTATGGTATACGAGGAAGGGATAGCTTATGCTGCCGATTTATTTGCATTAGTGTGGCTCGGTATAGTATGTTGTAATTAAAACTACTATTATACTAAATGTATCTGAATGTAATTACACTGTGTACAATCATGAAAATGGCTAACACCACCAATCCCTGTTGAAGCCAGACAGGGAACCGTGTAGCTGGAGAAAACCACATTCTGCTGCGTATCCTGTCCATTCAAAAAAAAATAAATGAAAAAAGAAAATTGATTTTGATTATGATCTACTTCAGAACAAGCAGCAGCATTATACATTTGCTGAATATGACGGAGATGGATATATAGTAATGGATGGGACCAATGTGAACCTAAGCTTGGGATGGGGACATGAATGTGTGTGAATTGACTTAATACATTTTTTTTCCTCTAGGAACCTGGAGTCTGCCATAGAGCTGATGAAGGTGTGTTTGTGGTGAAGGTAAATACCTGGTAATCTTCAGCACTGTGTGCTCTGATATCCTGTCTTTAATTAAAAACAATGCATCAGGATACCTCCACATGATAACAGGAAGGAAACTGTGGCACTGACTGATGGTGCGTTCTGGTTCTTCATCGACATCGAGTTCAAATCTTCACCTCTGACCTCACCGCGCGTGTTCTGGGAACGCCTGGGGTCACACAGTTGTAGACACCCAGTTATACTTACACTGGTATACATATAACACTTCAGTGGATTTTTTTTTTTTTTTTACACACCCACACTCACAACACATGATCTATTCATCTCTCTCTCCTGCCTGTGCCTCTCTCTCTCTCTCTCCTCTTCTCTCTCTCTCTCATGCATGCACACACTTGACAAGCATGCGCACAGACACACTTGAAACGTGGATTTTACTCCTTTCATCCTTTTCTTCTGTT
>JAFLJL010003732.1:0-19538 GCA_018398815.1 Conus ventricosus
GCATCCTTTAAGTGGATGAAACTCGACTGTGTGGTCCCAGTCTCCCAACTGAGTCTGCAGCAAACTCAACTCTGGGTAGGAACCGGTCGGGGCAGAAAAACCCACATGACTTCTGATGGGATTCGAACCCACGACCTCCCAGCCGGGAGTCCGCGACGCTAACCACTTCGCCATGGCGGCTGGTCAGGTGACAAAAATTGACATCTCTGACACTTTGAAATCCCGGTTTATGTAACTGAACCGTGACCTTCGACATCCTCTTCATTTAATTTTCCCGGAATTAAGATAACGCAGCATAGTGCTTTCCTTTGAGAATATTTTATTTCCCTGTTGCTTGATTTTCAAGCAGTGACAAATACACATTGTCGCACACAACTCAAATGCGTTGAACACCTATCATTCATTTAATCATAGACTCATCGTTATGTTGACAGATCGACAAACAGCAAGCTGCCCTTGCATCCTGATTTGTGTGAACAAGCAGCAATCATTGCACATTGGCAAGCACTTTATTGAACCGGTAGCAATTCTGACTTTCTGACAAACATTTCAATGAGCAGAGAGCAGTCTTGATCTCCTGACAAACATTTCAATGAACACGTAGCAACCCTGGTCTCCTGAGACACATTTCAATTAACAGAAAGCAGTCCTGATCTTCTGACAAACATTTCAATGAACACGTAACAACCCTGGTCTCCTGAGACACATTTCAATGAACAGACGGCAATCCTGATCTTCTGACAAACATTTCAATCAACAGACAGGAATCCTGATCTTCTGACAGACATTTCAATCAACAGACAGCATTTCTGGTCTTGCGACAAACATTTCAATGTACAAAGAGCAATCCTGATCTTCTGACAAACATTTCAATGAACAGAGAGCAATCCTGATCTTCTGACAAACATTTCAATGTACAAAGAGCAATCCTGATCTTCTGACAAACATTTCAATGAACAGTGAGCAATACTGGTGTCCTGAGAGAGAGAGAGAGAGAGAGAGAGAGAGAGAGAGGAGAGAGAGAGAGAGAGAGAGTGAGTGAGAGAGAATGCATTAGATGGTCCAAAGGAGGCGACTCGATTACTCCATTTGGAGAAGAGGCTCCAGTTGTCTCCCTTACAAGGTTGCCGTTTGGCATGACGCCATCATTGTAACATCTTTGAATGTGGTATGGTGTGCTGTGGAGAGAACTAATAAATGTCTGTTCTAGACCATCCACCCTCAACCAGTTTCGGGTGGATGGCTCTAGAACAGACATTTATTAGTTCTCTGCCAAGTAACACTTCAACAATGAATTAAAAATGATAATCCATCACACATTCTCTTTCAATAACCAAAAAATAACGATTTTTTACAAACAAACATACTGTGTAGGATTATCCGTTTTCAATACTAATTTACTAAACTTTTCAGATTTTAGTTTTTGCTTAATCCTATGTTTTTCCTGATTATTTTCAATAACATCATTTTCGCGCAAACATTCATCAAATGAGTCTCTGTCTTTCATGTGAAATAAAACTACAGTCTTTAACTGTTCTCTAAAGTCTTTTAAAACTGAGTTATATTTTTGACATAAAATCCACACACTTATCCCAGCATGTCTTCCACTAAAAGCTAGTTTTGATAAAGTGTTTCTCTTTTAACTATGTCTCTTTCTGCCGAACAGTCATCTATAATAAATAGTGTCTGCGTTCCTTCAAACAGTTTATAAAACTGTTCTAAACACTCACTCAGTTTATTGCTGGGATCAACTAAATATATGTTATCATCTGTCCATATAAACCTTCTATCATGATATGCTTTGTTCCATTTAAGTGTTGGACAGAAAATCACAATATGATCAAAATTATAGCGATAAACTGTTTGTAATAAGTCTAGGACAAATATTGTTTTTTCCACAACCAGTCTGCCCACAAATCAATGAACAATGAGGAGTTTTTGTCATAAAGTTTAACTGCGCCATGGTTTTATAACAGAATTTAATCTAATCCAGTTATTATGTTTATCATACTCTCTGTCAAAACTTGTTCAGTATAATAAAACCCTATGAGGCCTAAATGTGTAAGATTAATCCAATTCAGTTCTGTAAGATTGTTTCTATTTAAGTCAACACTGATTTTGTTGCTTGTTGTTATGGTCTTAATATCCTCACCATTGTGAAGAACGACGACGGTAACTTTAAGACGTTTAACGTCTAAGTTTTGCCAGCTAATATTAATTCCTTTTATAAGGACGTCACTAACGCCCACAACCCCATCCCTCTCCACATCTTTAAAGACAGAAATTTCAAATATCATTGTGAACGCGTCTCCTAATTTTCTGTGTGGAATGAACTGTAATTTTGTAGAAGCTTCCTTTAAAACCGTTTCTTTTCTGTGGAGGATGTACTGTTTTTTCCCATACGGCGTTATTTCAATCTCTTTCCGACTGTTGTCCTCTGGCATAAGACTTATATGCAAAGGGCCAGAGTTGAATGCTTTTCTGAAACTTTTTTGACGGCTAAAAAATGTAAATGGGCTTATGAATTCAAATTTTATTTCCCATTCTAAATATGGTTCTAAGTGCCATTTGCTGTCAGGTTTCGAACTATTTTATATTCATACTGGTCAGCATTATTTGCTTCTACATTGCGCAGTTGCTCTAGTTTAGGAAACTTTTTGTTGTCGCCAACCTCTTTGCGTTTATAATCGCCATCTTTAGTGTACTCAAAACCATACAAAGCGCCTATCTCACCGTTTTGTTCAAAGTCCGCAACGTCTGCAAGGTCTTTTTAATTCTAAAGTTATAACACCCACAGGCGCTAATGTACTCCGGATTCTTCTGGCCCACGCGACATGTTTTTAGTACAACGTATTATTTTATTTCCAAAACAATGTGCAGGTTATCACATTTCACGACTTTCCCTGTTTTGTCTGCAATTTTTATATTAAATGATCCGACCCTCCCACAAACTAATCTTTTAAACTGTAAATTTGGGAATTGTATAATTTCATAATCGCAATATGCAGCTTTCCCTGACGGAAGAGCTCTTAAAACAGTTGAGGGCCTTCCATCATATAAGTTTTCATCAGTGCTCAGCTCATCCAAATGAACATAGAGTAATGAATGTAATGCAAGATCGAGCGGATTTTCTCCCTCATAAGTAGTTTTGTTTGGCGCAACTCTAAAACTATGAATGGACCGATTGGCAGTTGTAAAGCCTAACATTTAGCTAGCTCTTTATCAAAATAGTACCCTACTTCTTCTTCTTCAGGCTTAAAGGTCAACATTGTTTTCAGATTTGCATTGTTAAGTTTGAGAGTAATGTCAAGTTACTCATTGCTTCTTTTAGTGAGCAAAACCCGTTATAACCATCAGGTATGGTTAACTGGCTAACTAATTGTCCTTTATTATTAACTTTTTTTAATCTTATTATTCTCCTTGGATTCACTTATATTAAACCATACGACTTTGTAAAATATTTCATGGAGCGCGACCATTTTGGCTCCGCAATTGTTATCAATAGCATGTTCTAAAAACGAAGGACGGTCTTGAGTTGTTATTGTTACAAACATTTTTTAAACGAAATAAAAATGAGCGCATTTAAATATACTAATGCAAAATATTCTGTTGGGCCGCACTACAATCTTAAAAATATAACAACCGATACTCTTGACATTTCTGTGACTCAGTCTGACGCCTTTCAAGTAAAGGTTAGTACTCCATTGAAGAGCTATCTTAACCCTCCTATTAATAAAGACTACATTGCGAAAGTGTGGTTTAGTCATCCGATGCAGTTTTATCAGAACCAGTTAAACTTTGCTGTGTTTTGTGCATCAACTGGGTGTGGAGTGTCGTATGCTGATCACTTAAATCATCCTGATCCTTTGGTTAGGTCAGTGTACAGATTTCATTTCTATTACGCCTTCAGACGTATTTTGACTGAACTGCAAGCACCATTGCCAAATGACAAACCGTTTAATCCATTCAGCAACAGAATAGACATGAAGGCTTTTGAAAGGATCTGTAACGAATTCAATATTAAGGTCAAGACGACTTTAGACAAAAGTTGGATCTTAATCATGGTCTAGGCACCCCTTATTTTTGGGGCGTAACACAGAAAGTATAACTATGACTGGAATCCTCCTTACACATCTTTCTCTAAAGGCACAGGGGTTCACCTCGGGTCCATAGAGCAAGAGCATAAAACAGCATGGACAACATTTATTTTAGACACTTCTAAGGGCCTAACTAGAGCGGGAATAGAACGAATAAACGACTCTATTCGTACTTACGTTTGGTGTTTGCTAGGGTCGCAAGCACAGGCAAGATCGAGCATAACTGATCCTTCTACTGGCTTTGATGCACAAAAACAGTACTTGGCAAATTTAGAGGACGCCATTAATTCTACAGTTGATTTGCCTTCAAGTATTAAAAGGTACCAACATGTTTTACAATTCGCAAGATCGAAAGTAGACTTTGCTGTTGGCACTGGTTTTATACATGCTACCTTCTGACCTCAGACTCCAGGTAGGTACAATAATAAACTACAATAACGAAATCCTTGTGGCAGGCAATGAACAGAAAGTCGGAAAAAACGAAATAAATTCTGAGCCAGTAATATTGCAAGCAGTAAACAAACAAGATGACCCCCCAAGAATAAGTCATCCAATCCCTGTGGCCCAAAGCCCGAAGGCCGTTGAAGAACACGAAAAAAATAATGACCATGAATATGTAAAGACAGCACTTGTTTTTGGATTAACTGGCCTAGGATTACTTGGTCTTTATCTTACTAAAAATTAACCCAACTATTAAGAGAACTAATGTCCATAAGTGCTCAGCCATAAAGCCAACTACTTTGCCTGCAGTAGACAAAAGCCAGCTAACAACACCCCCTAATATACCTGGTAAAGCATCCACGGCTTTACCGGCTAATTTTTTTAATAAACCCGCAAGATGATCAAGCTGTTTTTTTTACCCATGATTTATCAGGCGGCGATGGAGGCGATGGCGGCGGAGGCACTGGGCTTTGACCGCCGCCGCCTGTAATAGCCATCACCAGTGTACTTATTGCAAATCCTAAGGCAGTTATAACGCTTGCTAATGTGACACCTTGCTCTCTAAACAGTGTTTTTATTCTTTCTGCTAGTGTTGTGTCTTCATATAAAATTTTTTTGGATAGTTTCTCTTATTCTGCTCACTTGAGTTCGTAATTGATCTCGGCAATTAGACACCGGTTTTAGTATTGCCGATCTTTCTTCTTCAAGATCGTTTTAGTCTTTTGGTTATTTCTTCTTTAACATCACGGCCTAAGTTGGCATCATCAGCCTCAACGAGTTTTTCTTTTTCTCTTTTTATATGCTCATCTATTTCACTTAGTTTTGCTAAATTGTCTGTTAATTCGCCTCTAATGTTTCTTACAGCACGATCAACGGCCTCAAATTCTTGCGGGGGTATCGAGGAATCATTAATTGTTTTTAATGCTGTTTCTTCTGAAAAACTGGTTTCTGCTTCTATTGCATTTATTATTTCATCTGCTGATTGATTTAAAACTTGAAGTTCCATGTTTTGCATTTGGATATTTGTTGGAAGTTCTTGTAGTGTGTTTTGAAGTTTAGCAACTGCCTCCCTATCTAATTTTGGTTTAGAAATGCCAAGGCGATTTTGTACGCTCACATGGAGTCTTTGTCTAAGTGTACTCATGGCTTTAAACTTTGATGGGTTTCGTTCATGTGTAAGCTCAACACGTTGTCCTTGATCGTTTCTTACAAACAAATGACCGCCTTCTAATTCAAAATCATTAGGGTCTATAAATTGGGGAGGTTCAAGGTCTAAACTTTTGTAAAATGCTCCAACCCTTTCTTCTGTTAATTCACGCAGCACTGAGAGCGTTGAGCGATGCTGTATCAAAGGAGCCGTTTCACTCATGTCGTCTCCAGGATCAAAACATCATAATCTTCTTCACCTTCAATGCCTGCCATTTTCTTTAATAATAAACTTTTTATTTTGTTTTATAAAAAAATGTCACAAACATATGGCTCGATTTCTTGACCCGCATAGAAGATTGAAAGAGCCCTTTGGCGTGAAGGGAAATAAGCGGAATATTACTGTTCCAAATAATCCGTCTACTATTGATGCGGATCAATTCTTACTGTCAAATTTCCAGACCTAGGAGCGGATGAAGTGATTGTGCCAGGCTCTGCGCGTCTTACTTTCAAAATAGAACTCACTTCAACAACAGACCCCAACAGGACAGTTGTACAGAATTTGGGGCGGGCAATCGTTAAGAAAATTTCTATAAAACTTGAGGGACAAGAAATATTTTCTTTACATAATGCAGACATATTTTTAACCTATTCTGATCTATGGCTAACCGGGAACGAAAGGGCTGATCTTGCGTTTCAAGGAATCGAAAATGAAGAAGCACTAAAACATAGAATAGGCGCTGAAGATGCTAAAGACGGCAAAAGGTTTGTAGCCGTAAGTTATGCGTATGGAAATCGCTTTTTCATACCCCTAGATTTTGAGTTGTTAAAAGCGCATGCCCCATACTTTCAAGGAGCATTAAAAGACAGATTGTCATATGAACTAACTTTTAATGACTACAAATATGTTATTATATCTACAGACACCGAAGCAAAGTACAGCATTTCTGACATCTCGTTAGAGTTTGACATCGTTAGCAACCCTAATTTAGCAAGGCTGATCGAGCAACAATATCAGTCAAAATTAGCAATATATTACGAAAGAGTGATTTTTCATTCTAAATATCCTAAAAGCAGGGCAGACACTATATGGAATTTTAGTTTTAGTGCCGCAGCAAGATCGCTTAAAGGTATTTTATTGCTGTGTGAAAATGAAGAACCATTCAAAAGACAAACTGAAAATTTTGTTAATCCCAAAATAACGAAAGTGCAATGTACAATTGAGGGCAGTCCTAACCAAATCTACGCTAGCGGGCTTAAACCTTATCAGCATTTTGATGAAATAAGAAAACTGTTTGGGGGTGGGAGGTGTAGAAATCCAAACAGTTGACCTTGTGTCTAAAGATCTACATCTTCACAGTGTTAGACTTGATCATTATTTAACAGCGAAATACGGTTTATGGATTGACCTAAGGGCAACGGAGGATAATCAGTTACATGGAAGCGGGAGAACTGTTAGAGACATAATAAACATTCAAATTGATAAGAAAAAGAGGCCGATAAACCACTTAACGTGTATTTGTTTTTAATATATGATGCGCAGCTGAATATTCAAGATAACAGATTAAAAGATATACAATACTAAATTATTTTTATTTAAAAAAAGCATGTCTGTTAAGGTTTATCCAAATGCGCCTACAGCGCCAGAGTCACCAAACGAAGGGATAGTAGAAACCCCTAACATAAAAACCTTCAGATTAACAAACATTACGCAAATGCAACAAGTACTAGAGCAAGACCTTATAAATACAGCAAAACCAAACGAAGGTATTCTGCTGCCTTTAATGCTGTTACATATGTTAATTACTGGAGCATCGACTATTAGTGCTGCATCAGCAGGAACGAGTGTAGGTCTCTTAGCAACAGGCGTAGGTGCGCCCGCAGCTTTAACCTCTAGGCGGTTTGTCTTTAGCTCTTGGCCTGTGTTCATTAGCTGTAAGTGCTGCTGGCAAAAAATTAAAAACTAAACTCCAAAAGCACACAGCTATGGTTCAACTAATAACAGCTAAACTTAGCTTGTTCAAACTGACAATAAATAAAGCACTAGTTGACTCAAACATCACGGATGAAGAATTTAGTCGTTTACAGGCCGATTTTGATGACTATAAAAGACAAAAGTTTGATCTTCAAAAAAAGGCAAGGGCAAGTTTTTCTCAACAGCCAGACACCGAGCAGATAAAAAAGGAATGTTTAAAAAAAGTAAACGAGACATTAAACTCTGTTCTAAACAGCTCACATTAACAACATCAAAGGGCGTTTATACTTTAGTTTATGAGTCCAAGCACAAAAAGACCGTTGATATTGATTCTGATTAATTATTTTTTTTTATTTAAATAAATATGTTGGCTTAGAAAAGAAAGACAGCATGGCTAAGATATATGAAGGTCCAGATGAATTGTTTGAAGGAATGCTTGAGGAAGAACATTTGTCAAGAGTACTGAATGATATTGATTTAGAAGTCATTGATCCTGTAAACGTACAGGCAAGTGTTGTACATGCAATTTCTCAAGTTCCCGGTAAACTAACAATAGACCCGCCAGTTAAAGTAATGTTAGCTGTTTTAATCGATTATATAACAATAAATGAAGAAAATCTAGAAGTCTGGGTCTCAACTAAACAGCAGTTATTCTTTCTCATAATGACTTAACACCTGGTTGGGCAGACCAACTGCTTACACAGTTTGATGTGGCCGCTGAAGAAGCCAAAATGAGAGGCTCTGGTTGGTCAGAGGGCGAAGTCTTAGAGATCAGATTAAAACAGGCTAAGTATGAGCCGATTGTAGGCAAGGCTTACATTCCGCTGCCCCAAGCATTAGTCGCAAAAAGAGCAGTTCTAAACATAAAGAATTCAGACAACAAATGTTTTATGTGGTGCGTTCTTGCAAGGCTGCATTACGTCCGCAAACACGCAGAGAGAGTGACTAACTATGAAC
Source organism: Conus ventricosus (assembly GCA_018398815.1). Lineage (NCBI taxonomy): Eukaryota > Metazoa > Mollusca > Gastropoda > Neogastropoda > Conidae > Conus > Conus ventricosus. Next base: position 8,617 of record JAFLJL010003732.1, read on the forward strand.
CTTACAGCAATGATCTTAACTTTAGTGGAATATCCTTTCCTGTTAGCATGGACAAAATTGATCAGTTTGAAGAACAAAACAAACCAATAACTGTTAATATCTACACATGGGATGAGGAAACAAATCTGCAACCCATCAGAGTGTCCAAAAACAGTCCATCAATTGGCGAACCAGACAAAAATCATGTTGACTTACTACTGATGTTTTCACCAGCAGGGCTACCTCATTACACATTGATACGAACAATGAGTAGATTATTGGCGCATACTGCAAAAAACACTAACAAACAAGAATTCTGTAGAAAATGTTTAACAAGAATTCCATCTGTTAAAGCAGCGAGCGAACACAAGAAACATTGTATCGGTCCAGTTGACTGTAATACAGAACTAATTACGCCCCCACCTGGATCAAAAGTTAGTTTTAATAACTGGAAACGGCTGCAAACGAGTCCATACGTAGTTTACGCAGACTTCGAATCGCTTATTGTTCCTTATGAAGGGCCAGCGCCACAAAAACTTCGAAAAACAGTCTTAATGAGTAATCATCAGATCTGTTCATTTGCTTTTATCGTTGTCAGGTCGGATGGCGCCCATTCGGAACCAGAATTGTATAGAGGACCAGATCTGCAAATACTTCTTAAAACGCATGCAGCAAGTGCGTAACGCCTGTTCTAATAATCTAAACTTATCTGAAATCATAATGGCACCCGAAGACCAACAACAGTATGACTCAGCCACACATTGTTGGATTTGTGGTTTAGGCCTCTCCTCAGAATCAGCGAATCCGACAGTAAGAGACCATGATCACATTAGTGGGAAGTTTAGAGGAGCAGCGCACAGTAAATGCAATCTTCAACTAAACTTTAATCCTAAGACATGGAAGCTGCCCATCTTCTTTCATAACTTGCGAGGTTACGACTCTCATCTTATAATGAAAGCAGTAGACGACGCCTTCAGGATAACATGCATTGCACAGTCATCAGAAAAGTACATGTGTTTCACTTTAAATAACATGTCTTTTTATGACTCTATGCAGCACATGATGGGATCATTAGAGTCACTGGCTATGTCCTTAAAGTCCTGCCCAATAACGGAAGAATATTTTGACCCAACTCTTGTTAGAAAAGGCGTTTACCCTTATGAGTACATGAACAGTTGGGAAAGGTTTGATGAAGATACACTTCCGCCTAAAGACGCGTTCTTTTCTAGTCTCAGAGGAAAGGGCATTAGTGATTCTGATTACCAGCATGCTCAAGATGCGTGGCAGAAGTTAGAGTGTAAAACAATGGGAGACTATCATGATTCCTACTTAATGGCCGATGTATGTTTGTTGGCGGACGTCTTTGAAAATTATAGAAAGACCTGCATGAAACATTACAGCCTGGATCCCGCGCATTATATTTCTGCGCCTGGGATGAGCTGGGACGCTTTCTTAAAGTTTACTGGAATAAAGATTGATTTATTGTCTAACCTGCCAATGATTCAGATGATTGAAAACGGATTGCGTGGAGGAATTAGTATGGCGTCGCATCATTACTGTAAAGCAAACAACAAATATTTGGACGACTATGATCCAAGTAAAAGGTCTAACTATCTCATGTATTTAGATGCAAACAATCTGTATGGTTGGGCTATGGCGCAATCACTTCCGTTACGTAACTTTAAAATGTACACTGGCGGCGGTACGAATAATATTCAAAAGGCATTAAAGTGGCTGAACAGTTTAACGCCCGATCAACATCGGGGCTTTCTTCTAGAAGTTGACTTAGAATATCCTCCTGAACTCCATGACCTACATAATGACTACCCATTAGCAGCAGAAAGTCTAAAGATGGCAAAAAACAGAGCCGCCTAAACTTGTGCCTAATCTTCGAGGCAAAAAAAATTATGTCTGTCATTACAGACTTCTACAATTTTATTTAAGACATGGTTTGAAGCTAACAGCTGTTCATCATGCAATTGCTTTTGATCAAGAACAGTTCATGAAACCATACATCATGAAGAACACTGATCTTAGAACTAAATCCGCAGATGCTTCAGAAAAAGACTTTTTCAAGCTGATGAACAACAGCTGTTTCGGAAAGACTATGGAAAATCCACACAAGCGCAAAGATGTTAGATTGGTCACCAGAGAGAACGAAGCAATTAAGCTGACTTCAAAACCTAATTATCAGGCTTTTTAGCAGAATTTCATGATCAGCTTTTTGGCATAATGATGAAAAAAAAGAAAGTCCAAATTGGACAAACCCGTTTTTTTAATTGGTTTAAAGAAAACTGATTTATAATTAATCAAGCTTTTTGATGTTAGAATTTCTTTATGACTACTTTAAAATCCCTCGTATCCCGAGTCAGAGTAACTTTACACAGATACAGAACAGTTTTTTGTTATAGATAAATCCTACTGAAGACATCTATAAAGACATTGAAAATAAGAAGTAGCTAAAGGGGGGCATGAGATGGTATGATACATCGGATTACCCTAAAGATTCGCCTTTGGCATTCCAACTGTTTTAACAACAAGAAGTTTTTAAGGAAAAATTGAAGGAGGAATTATATAATTTAATATAAAAAGGGTCTGGAAAAGGTGATCAAGGAGTTTGTTGGTTAAGTAAAAATGTACAAGTATTTCGAGCCAAGGGGAGAAAACCACAAAAAAGCAAAGGGAATATCTCGCAGTGTTGTGCAGTCAACATATCACATAAAACTACAAAGAAAGCAATTGTTTCAATAAACAATACTTTTTCATCATGACAAAACGTAAACTAACGATCTAATCTACATGAGATCAACCACAATTTGTAAACAAAGAAGTCATTAGAATAGAACAAACACCAAACGAGTATTTTGTTGACCAATCCAGAGTTTTCATATGCAATTGGGCAACTGGAGAACACATAATTACATAGCTTCTTCACCAAAGAGTTTATATTCGGGTTCATATTTTTCCTGAAATATAATCTAGAAAATCAATCAATAACATCTTCCCAATTCATCAAATTTTTTCTCATGTTTGCTTGACGTGCTCGAATTTTTTTTTTTATTAATTTCAAGATATTTTTTTTTTCCCATTTTTTGATAGTCAATATTTGGGATTTGGCTGAAGTGATCTGATGCAGTGGGCCATGGGTCGATGAATCTCGTACTTGTTTTCTTTAAACAGCAGAATACGAATCATATGAATTCCTCGCGTTAATTCCTTAAATAGCAAAACGCATCATATGAATTCTCCGTATTAATTCCAAGTTCTTCTTCATTTATCAATCTTGCTTCCGTTCCACGTTCTTTGTTCTTTTTGGGCTTCCATTTAATAACCAAAAATAATATTATCGTAAATCAGTTTTTAAAAGCGAACTGTGGTCCTGGGTGGGATTATTTGCCAGTTCTTCCTTCAACAAAAAGATCTTGGGTGCTGGTTTGTTTTTGTTGTTGTCAGTTTTCCTCGTAAAATAATACACGGCGGATCATCATTACAATTCCCTTTTATTTTCCAATGGATCACACTGTCCCAAACTGGATCTGTTGCCTGATGCGAGTGTCCCCGTTCTGGGGGCTTTTCTCCGGTAAATAAAGGTACCATACTTTTAAACCCAACGTAATATTTTTTGCTGGGGTGTAACTGGGATCTCCTTCAACATCATTTTTGTTTTTTCCTTTTGATTGCTTGTACTGGTTTTTAGCCCATTAAATTCTTCAGTTGTTCATTGCGCGCAAAACTGAGGTCAGTCTTCTAACCCATTCCTGTTTTGCGAGAATTGTAAATCAGCTCTCTGTGATACTGGTAGGAAAAAGTCTTTCAGAAATAATGTTTGTTAAAGTTTTCAACAAAAGCCTGTGGATCTGTGAACTCCTGGAATGCCTCTTTTAATGTTAAACTAAACCTCCTATGTTTAACAATAAATTGATTCACTTGGCCTTTAAATCTTTCCTCATCATCGACTAATCATGCGAGGATAAGTTAGTGGGCCTCGTTGGTATATCAGATGTTGGCAAACCAGCAACAGCAGAAGCACACTTTTGTGTAATGGTTCCGCATCTTGTATCTTTGAAAGCCATTCAATGACTGGTGAGTGCGTACTTCAATCTTTTTCGCTAATCGTATCAATGGGGTTAAATATAAAGATCCATTAAGATAGGTGGGTCGTTCGGTATTGTATTCACAAAGTGTGGTCTTCTGTATTCGTTTAGGGCCGCAGGTAAATAAATTTGCCAAATAAATCGCTTTGTTTAGAGAAAAAAAAATTAAAAAAAAAATAAAAAAAGAGAAAAAAAAAAAGAAAAAAAAACAGTAAAAGAAAGAAAAAATAACCCGAGTAAAACCCTCCAACAACTTCCTTTGCTGTCTTAATTCGCTGACTCCCGCTGCTTGCTTAGCTTTTTTATTGCCCGTGATTCCCTTCCAATAACCTTTGGCGAATAAGATTTTTTCATGTTTATTCAGCCCATATTAATGCGCAACAAATACACGACGGTCATACCAAAGACGATAACCACAAGATTTCTTGGCATCTTTTGTTTTTCTGATGGCTGACAAAAAGTCAACTGAATTTGGTGGGGTAATGGTCTCGATTGGCGTTTGGGCCTGTTACAAGAATAATATTCTTATATTGCTTGAATCAACGTCTATTAAAATGTGTAAGCTGCATGTCCCTGTTTTTTTTTGCTAGTTTGGATATTAATAAAATCTAACTGTCCATTTCTCTCTGCTTTTTCTAGTGATCTTTGTGCTGCGGCTAGGTTTGCTCCCATAGCTTTGTTAGTCTTTTTCTCTCGCCGCATCCCGCAATTTACAAAACGCGTTAATTACTTCCGCAAAAAGCAAAGCGCAATAACCACAGCACAACCGACAATCATCATTACAAGTGCAGCCTTTTTTTATAAATTTTTTTTTATTTTACATAATTGATAACTGTCAGGAATATAATTCCTTCTTTACTAAAAAAACTTCGTAGGCCAAAACGAAGCTGCAATGGATTAGCAAATTCAGCCTTGGGCTGAATCCTCAAAGTCTAGTTTTGCCAAGAATCTGCCGTTTTAATTTTTAACTGGCTTTTGCCAAGCATTGTGTATCCTACACTTAGGCCTCCAAAAACAGCCAGAATGGTTATACAAGGTTGGGTACAGATTTTTCGGTGCTTCCTTTTAAACAAATAAAATAATTATAATTAATAAAAAAAAACATGAACACTGATGATCTTACTACAGCTACAGGGCAGCCCTATACATTCCTGAAACTTATTATAACAAGACCCTGGTTTGAGACCAAGCTATTATGCCCCAAAAAGGAAATGGCCTTGTAATTACCTTGGCGAGGCATGTTGGGAAAAACAAAACAGTTCTCGGTAAATGAAATTCAGCATAGAAACAGATAGAATTCAAAACAGATGTCGCCACAAGACAATTGTAAAGTAATCATAACAGGTAAGAAGCGCACTAGGATCAAAGAATGGGTAAAAAAGTGTAGGACAAACGGTTTCTTAGTTTGTAACACTAAACTTAGTAATTAAATTTGCGCCTAATTTGATTCTGAACAAGACTTTTATTATTGATTTAACGCAGGATCCGATTTTTAACAAAGAACATTAGAGTCTCTAGGATGTGATTCTAAAATACTACAAATTGGAACATTACTGTCGCCATTAATCATGGGAATAATTACATTTACTCATATAATTTTTTATTTCCCTTCAAAATGCCGAGCCAGAAAATCAGCAGAATCAAAAAAACATTGAATCAGGTGGAGAAAGCAATGAGTAAAAAGCCTGGGCGCGTTGCAGCAGGAAAAAGATTAGCAGAGTGGAACAAACAAAAAAAATTACGTTACAATCACAAAATGAAAAAGTGCCAGAGCCGCAGCCAGTTGTTTCAATGCCGTTTTTAAAAACCCAGAACAAGTTGATCCTACAGCAACGCCAGGGTTGCCTACACCCCCAAAAAGTCTTAAACAGAATTTTCTTAAAACAATTGTCTTTTTTGGGCGGCATTGCTGCGCTGGGGGTGGTTATTACGGTTATAAAATATTAAAAAAAGGGAAACACCAAAACAAAAAGCAGTAAAAAAAAATCTCAACCACTAAATACAAAAGCCGAACACAACAGCATGCCAGAACCGCCAACAACAAAAGATCATTTTAAATCCATTTCAGATGCAATATATCTTTAAGAACTTAATAAATAATTATAAGTTGACTTGAATAAGAAAATTGGTTGTACTTAGAGGATGACTTATTATAAACTTGAGGTGACTTAAGTTAAGAACTTGAGGTGACTTGATCAAGAACTTATTAAGAACTTGAGGCGACTTAATTAAAAACTTAATTAAGAACTTAGAAGTGACTTAAGTAAGAACTTGAGGACAACTTGAGTAAAAAAAATTAAAAGTTACTTGGGGATGACTTGAGTAAGAACTTAGAAGTAACTTAAGTGTGTGCATGCATGGGGTGGGGGTGGGGGGGTGGATAATATATTTTTTATCAGTTAAAAAAAACAAAACAAAAACAATGACAGCATATATACATGCACGATCGCCCCACCAAACATTTTAAAAAAAAGGGAGGTGCTTTCATGGGGAATGTGAAAGGATTTTATGGTTCCCCGCTTTAAACGCCGTAAATTCAAGCCTGCTGTCGTCTCTCTGTCAACTGAAGATTATTCAAAGCGGCCACCAAGTGCCTTTTTCAAAAGCTTGATTTAATAAACAGACGTTGAATAAAGTACACTCTGTGGCCGCCTGAAAAGGCAGCCTTTGAAGCAGGGCGTTGAATAGGAGCATTGGGAAACAAGTGGAGCAAGAAGAAGTTAAAGCAGAGCCCCGGCTATGCATAACCGTTATTTTTAGATCATGTCATTTCCCCCCTGCTGGGTGGTTTGTGACAGGTGCTCTACTGTGAATGTTGCTGCTCCCAAGTCGGGTTGGGGAAAAATGTTTGGGAAACGTTTTTTCCCCTAGTTAGCAAAAATTTTGGAACCCCCCGGGGAGCTGACTTTTTAAAAATTTCGTTCCCTACAAGGAAAGTTTAAAAGGAAATCCCAAAAACAAAAAAAAACCCGTTTAAATCCAAAAAATGCACTTGCAAAATGCAACCCGTTTTTTCTAAACGTGGTCCCTCCCCAAAAATCCCCAGTTTTTTTTTTTTTTTTTTTTAAAAAACCCGGTTTTTCCCCCCAAAGGCAATTTTTCCCCCCGTTTTTTTGCCGAGTCCATGCCAATTTTTTTAAAACAAAGTTTAAAAAATTTTTCCAAAATTTAATGTAGATCAGGGTTTTTTTATTTTGTGGGATCTTGCCCCTTTGAAGGGGCCTGACCCCTCTTTTCCCTTTTGTTTTATGAATTTTTTAAACTTCAAAAATTTCAGCGTTAAAAAGGCAAACTGTAAAACCTCCCCTTTTTTTTTTTTTTTCCAATGTCAGCTTTGTTTTTAAGAAGGTAAACATGGGAAATTCTGCGGGGTTGAAAATTCTTTCCTTCTCTATTTGATTTTACCTTCCCTTTTCCCTTTTAAATAAAACCTTTTAAGTTTTTTTTTTTTTTTTTTTTTTTTGGGTTTTTTTTTTTTATTTTTTTTGGCCAAGTTTTTTTTTTGCTTTTCCCCAATGCAGTTGGCTTGGGGGAAACAAAAAATCTTTCATTTTTTTTAAAGTAAACAAAATATTCCAAAGCAACAGCAGCTTTTTCCTTTTTCCCCCCATTTCCCACCAAATTTTAACAGATGGAGGTTGGGGAAAAGTAAATGCAGTAGATGAAATGAGGTATTGGTTGGTTTTAGAAAAATTCAGTAATCATTTGGGGAAAAAAAAAGGACTTTTTTTGAAAGAATAAAACCAACAGGCTTTATGTCAGGCGTTGAAACTCCTTTAATTTTTCCTGTGCCCAAAATTTTTGGAAGGAAAATTTCCCACCTAGAAAATTTCCCCTCCTTTTTCTGAAAAAAAGCCAAACTTAACATGGAAACAATCACAAAAATTTAAAAAAAAACCCCCCAACGCTTTCCCCGACAAAAAACACACCCCAGTCACGTCAAAAAACAGCACACCAACCCCAATGTTTTAAAAAGACGGCCCCCAAAAATTCAAAAATCTAACCCCCCCCAAATGCTGGGGGAAATGTCGTTTAAAGTCCGGGCAAAGCGGTAATTTTACCTTTGGGGGAAAAACAGAAGGCCCCAAAAAAACGCAAAATTAAAAAATCAAAATGTCAGAAATTTAATGACGGGCCCTGCAGTAAAATTTTGAAAGTGGTTTGGTTCCTAGGCCCGGGTCACAAAAAGCGATTTAAAACCCGGCGGATCCAAACCCCCCAAAACCCACCCCCCCATTAAATTTGTGTCGTTTTTCCCCCCTGTCAAAAAGGCCCCCGGGACGATTGCGGCAGACCGGGGGAGGCACAAAAGAGACGTCAAATTTTTCCCCCGCCGAGTGCTTTTGTCTTCTTTCCGTTTATTAGGGTTTTTCATGCTAGGAAAAAGTGTGCGGGTTTTTTTAAAAACCTTTAAAAAAAAACCAAAAAAAACCCCAGGAAATTTAAACAAAAAAAAAACCCCAAAAAAAGTTTTGTAAAAAAGAAAAGAAAACGGGTAATCCAAAAAACATTGTTTTTTGTAGGGTCCCTTTTTTTTTTTTGGTCATTTAAAAAAAAATTTGGAGAAGGGTTTTCATTTTAAAAAAAAATGTTTAAGGGTTAAAAATTGCAGAGCCCCAAAAAATGTCGTTCCCCAAGTTCCCAATCCCCCCCCGAAACTTGGGTTTTGGGGGAAGGGGGTAGAACAGAAAAATTTTTTTAGTTTCTTTTGCTCCTTCATTTTTCACTTTTTTGGCGAAAACCTTGGGTCCCTCCCCAAAAAAGGTTTTACAGTGGGGTTTTTAATGGGGATTCGGCAAATCGTTGATTACAAGACAACAGAAAGGGGCCAAAAAAACACTCACCGGGGAATTCCCCCCTCCCAAAACATTTTGGGCCCCTTTGCCCGTGCCGTTACCCACAACCCCCCCTGACGCCTGTTGTTTTTTTTGGAATTTTATTTAAAAGGGTTTAAGTTTCCCCCAAACAAATGGCCCCCAAAGGGGGATGGAAATGTCCCGGACACAAAACCCGGGGCTAGAGTACACCTAATGGAAAGCTGAGCACAAAACCCTCAACCCCTTTTAACCCCTTCCCGGGTTTGGGTGAAAACCCCGTAAATTTTGGGGGGGACAAGATGATTTTCAAGGCCAAAAAATTCGCACCCAAAATGGGGTTTAAGTCCCTGACCCCTCAACTCCGCCGGCAAAAAACCTAACCAATTTGACTGAAGGGCCCTCCCTTAATTTTCAACTATGGCCCCACCCAGGAGGGACCTGAAATGAAAACAAATGTTTCCCCCGGTTTTTGGGTCGGGTAACATGCGCCTGTTTTGTGTGGGGGTGTGTTTGGAACAAAGCCCCTTTTAAAAAAATTACCCCGTGGGCCCCCCTTTGATACCCCAAACTTTCCTTCCCCCCTCTGTACCCCCCTTTCCCCCCATTTATCCGAATCTTGGCCGGGCATCATTGAAGTACTTTTTAGCCCCCATCAGTGCCACTTCAATTTCTTTCTTTTTTAAGAAAACCAATTTTTTCAATTTCTTTTTTCCTTGTTGCGTCCGGGTACCCCCCCTTCTCTGCTCCCCAACCTTTTTATTTTTATGTGCTCTAGACTGTGGTAATTTTGTGTTTTTTTCTGTCATTTAACCCTGAAAACCTACGGGGCCCAAACCCGCAATGCCTTGGGCCCAGAATCAAACAGGCGTGGGGGGTGAGTTTTTGAGCGGGGGTGAGGGGACGGTCGCCCCAAAGAAAAACAAACGGTCCGCCGACAGCCCCAGTTGACCTCTGATCGCATTCTGGCAGTCTGCCAGCAGACGATGGCCACCACACACACACTACCGCTAAAGGGCCGTGTGGGGGAGATCTACGGGCCGGGGGAAGGTTCGGGGACAGCAGTGGACTGGGTAGGGGGCATTGGTTTTTTGTTGATGCGGGTTTTGCTGTGGTTTTGTGTTTTTTTGAAGCACAAGAGAAGGGATGGAGCAAGGAATGTTCCTTTGGGGGTTTAAAATTCGCAGTTTTCAATGTGATGGTATGATTGTTTGTTTTTTTTTTGACTAAAAGAGTGTTCTGGAATGGTAGGAAGGGTGGGTTTGAAGGGGTTTGGGGGGGGGGGGTTGGGGGCCCGTCTGGGGTTGATTACTATTCTTTGAAATAAGGTATTTGGATGTTAATCCCCTTTAACTTTTTAATTCGAATTACTTTTTGATCGGATGGGAGGAGGGGGCGCGTGGGTATTTTTTTTATTTTATTTTTTCCCAAGAGAAAATGGGCTTTGTTTTTTTTTATACAGAGCGGGCGCGCTTACTGTTTCTCTTTAAAGGGGGTGGTGTAATATTTTGCTCATAAAATATGGGGTAAGATATCGTTTTTCATTGCAAAATGGGCGTGGTTCTGTTTGCTTTAAAACTGTTGGGTATTGCGCTTTTGGAGTAGGAGGACGGCTATGTTTTTTCTTGACATGAACAAGTCGGCCCGTTATCTGAAGTATAAGGCTTGGATTCTTCCTGGAAAATAGGGTTTCGCATGGGGATTGTTTCCCCTGAAGCCTGGTGAGGGTTGCGTTTCTTCTCTGACACCCAGTGGAGTGGTTTCTTTTTTTTCATGAAAGGTGGAAAGGCTTTTTGTTTGAGGGATTTTAAAGATTTGGAAAATTCCTCATAAGAAATATGGGAAATGGGGGTGTCCTCATGAAGGTTGGGGGGTGGTATTGTTGTCCCGAATTAAAAAATCGTGATACTGTTCTTTTTAAAAAAATTGGATCTGGCCTTGTTTCCCCATACACTGAGTGGGGGTTAGTCTTGTTCCTCTTAAAGAAATTTGTGGATGTTTTTTATTTCCCCAGAAGTGGGAAAGTACGGCTTTT
>JAFLJL010003733.1:0-20611 GCA_018398815.1 Conus ventricosus
TTCACAAAGTGTGGTCTCTGTATTCGTCTAGGCGCAGGTAAATAAATTTGCCAAATCGCTTGTTTAGATAACCATTCCTTTGCTGTTTGTTCACTGACTCCGCTGCTTGGCTTAGCTTTTTATTGCGTTATTCCCTTCCAATATCCTTTTGGCGAATAATAGATTTTGTTCATTTTTTATTCAGCCAATATTATGCCAAAAAATACACAACGGTCATACCAAAGACATAAACACGATTTCTTGCATCTTTTGTTTTTCTGATGGTTGATAAAAGTCGCTGAATTTTGGTGGGGGCAATGTCTCGATTGGTTTGCCTGTTACAAGATAATATTCTTTTATTGCTTGATCAACATCTTTAAATGTGTAAGCTGCATGTCCCTGTTTTTTCAGTTCATCGTTAATAAAATCTAACTGCTCAATTCTCTGCTTTTCATAGTAATCTTGTGCTGCGGCTAGTTGCTCCATAGCTTTGTTATGTCTTTTTCTCTCGCCGTCATCCGCAGTTTACTAAACGCGTAATTACTTCCGCTAAAAGCAAGCGCATTAACCACAGCGCCACCAATCATCATTACGAGTGAAGCCATTTTTATAAATGTATTTTTTTTAATTTTACATATTATACTGTCTGGAATTATTCCTTGCTTAACTAAAAAATCTTTCGTAGCAAAGAAGCTGTAATAATAGCAATCAGCTTTGCTGAGTCTTCAAAGTCTAGTTTGCCAAGATCTGCCGGTTTTATTTTTAACAGGCTTTTACCAAGCATTGTGTATCCTACACTTAGGCCTCCAATAACAGCAGAATGGTATACAAGGTTGGTAACAGTTTTTTCGGTGCTCATTTTTAAAAAATAAAATAATTATAATTAATAAAAAAACATGAACAGCGATGATCTACTAAACCTTCCTGAACTTATGATACAAATGATCAAGTTGATGACCAAGCTATTATGCCCAAAAAGGAAAGGCTGTATTCTTTGGCAGCATGTGGAAAAACAAAACAGTTCCTCGGAAATGAATTCAGCATAGAACAGATTCAACAAATGTCGCCACAAGACATTGTAAAGTATCACAACAGGTATGAAGCGCAACTGGGTCAAGAATGGTAAAAAGCGTCGGCAAACGGTTCTTAGTTTGTACACTAAACTAGTTAGTAGATTTGCGCCCATTGATTCTGAACAAGATTTTATGTATGATTTAACACAGGATCCAGTTTTAACAAAGTCATTAGAGTCTCTAGGATGTGATCTGTATTACAGATTTGGAACATTATTGTCGCCGCTAATCATGGGATTAATTACTTTTAATCATATAGATTTTGTTTCCCTTAAAAATGACCGAGCCAGAAAATCAGCAGAATCAGAAAACACTGAATCAGGTGGAGAAAGTGACCAGTAAAAAGCTCCTCATCCTGGGCGTGTTGCAGCAGGAAAAAGATTAGCAGAGTGGAACAAACAAAAAAATTAATGTTACAAGCACATAATATAACTCATAATGAAAAAGTGCTAGAGCCGCAGCCAGTTGTTTCAATGCCAGCTATAAAAACGACCAGAACAAGTTGATTCAAGACCTACAACAACAGGGTTGCCTACCCGCCAAAGTCTTCATGGGATTTTCTTAAAGCAATTGTCATTTTTGGCGGCATTGCTGGGGGTGGTTATTATGGTTATAAAATATATAAACAAAGACAGCAAAAACCAAAGCAGTCCAAACAATCTCAACCACTAAATACAGAAGCCGAACACAAAAGCATGCCAGAACCACCAACAACAAAAGATCATTTTGATCCATTTCAGATGCAATAATACTTTAAGAACTTAATAAATAATTATAAGTTGACTTGAATAAGAAGTTGTTTACTTAGAGGATGACTTAATTACAATCTTGAGGTGACTTAAGTAAGAACTTGAGGTGACTTGATAGAACTTATTAGAACTTGAGGTGACTTAAGTAGAAACTTAGAGTAACTTAATTAAGAACTTGATTAAGAACTTGGGGTGACTTAATTAAGAACTTTATTAAGAACTTGGGGTGACTTGATTAAGAACTTAATTAAGAACTTGGGGTGACTTGGGGTGACTTAGGGTGAAGTGTCAAGTGTCAACCACACACCAAAACAGCACACAAACACACACACCAGCATAGCACACACACACACACATCACACACACACACACACACAGAGAATCATTCACACAATAGACGGGATGGTGCTTGCATGGGAAATGTGAAAGGGGATTTTTGTGATTCACACTTGAACGACGTAAATTCGAGACAGCCGCCAAAAGCCCTTATCAGAGTCCTGAATCAATAATCACAGGATCTGTTTAAGTTCTATCGGCGGCCGCCTGAAAGGCAGCCTTTGTAAGTGAAGCGGAGCGTAGACACAGCTCCAACCGGTCGGACGACAAAAGGAAACTGCACACACGATCAATTAGCCAGGCGGTTTTGCAAAACCGTTACTATTTTTAGGCCCACGTCATGTGTTTGTGGCGTTCACTGAGAGGATTGCAGGGTAGTTGTCGGAGGTAGACTGAGAGGTTGTTTCCAATAGTCTCCAAATTCAGGGTCTTGCAGCATGCTTTGAATTTGTTTTAACTTGCCGAAAATAAAACTGAAGGGAGACCAACAGTGTAAAACTGAGGATACCCAAAAAGCACTTTTGAAACAGCACGCAATTTGCGAGCATGATCATCAGAATATCCGCATTTCTCTTTGAGCCACTGACCCAAGTTTCTTTTATTATTCCAGCTTTTTTTACTCTTCATGCCAGTTTTTGCAAAGATTCAAGAAAATTCCCAAACTGAACGTAATCATGATTGTTTGAGCATCCTGCTTCTTCAGATTTCTCACCCCCTTTCGCAGCCTGTCCACAACTTCATTTTCATCTGTTGTGATTGAAAAAAGATCTTCAGAAAATGTTTCTCTCAAAATAGCTGATTGAACGTCAGCCTGACTTGACATAAGATAGTTATGCAGCTCAACTTGTGTTAACTCTTTCCTGCTTGTCTTTTTACCTTCCTTTTCTTTAAACAGATGTTGAAGTGTTGTTTTAGGCTTCTTTGGCAATTTCTGCGGTCCTTCTGTTTTTGCTTTTCCAATTATTTCTGTCATTTTTTTTAAAGTAGTCTTGATTCTCTTGCAAAATAAGCATTTCTCCTCTTTGTCCACAATTCCGTTGGTGTTGGCGGTGGTAATGGGAGATTTTTGAGCTTGTTGAAAAGTAGAAGCTTGATCCATGTCAGGTAGAATTAAAGTTGATGGCTTGTGTTGAGAAATCTAATAGATTTTGATGAGCAACTTGCGATTCCAGAAGTTCTCTCTCTAATTCTGAAGAAATGCTGTCTTGAGACATAAATATTTCTGGTAAAATCACTTCTCTCACAGAAAACGCACACGTCTTCACAGATCGACACCAGCAAGGGAAAATGACAAAACAGCTAAGGCCAGTTGCCAACGTCAACAACAGTGCTGGGGCGGATGTGACGTCTTTTTACTATCACATGTTTTAAATTTTACTTATGTTTGGGGGAATTTGTAAAAAAAACTTTCCCTAATCTTTTTTTTCCCCAGGGGGGTTTGGCCTGAGCAAGACCCTTTTCACCACTTTAAAAAATCTGGGCTTTTAAAACTGCGGGAAATTTAAAAATTTCGATCCCCTATTCATAAATGAAAACCTATGAAACGTAAAAATTGCCGGCTTTAAAGGGGTTAAACCCCGCCCGAAACGCTTTCCCCAGGGGAATAAATTTTCTGAGTATGTGGGGCTTCTGGGGAAAAGAGTTTTTTTCAATTTAAATTTGGCTTTTGAAAGTCTTTGGGAATTGTTTGGCGGGGCCCAAGCCAAGGGGGGGGGTAGGGTTTCACTTCAGCGAAATCGTGTGTGTGCGTGTGTGCTTTGTGTGTACATATAGTTAAAAAGAAAAACCTTTTTTAAAAAATGGCTTTCAGGGGGAAGGGACAGGGCTGGGAAAAAGTGTGGGGGATTTTTTTTGTCAAAATAAAAACTCCTTTAAAAAAAAGCTTTAGAAACAGTTTAAAGACTGTAGTTTTTTTCCCATGAAAGACAGAGACGCATTCGTTGTTTGTATGCGCGAAAATGTTTTGTCTTTAAAAAAGATGGGGGGAAAAAACACGGGTTTAAGCAAAAACTAAAATCTGAAAATTTTTGTAAATTAAAATTAAAAAGGGATAACCCAACCCAGTATGTTTGTTTGTAGTTAATCGTTTTTTTTTTTTTGGGTTTAAAGAAGCTTACTTGTCGGGAACTTTTAAATCTTTGTTCTAGGGCCACCCCCCCGAAACTTGTTGAGGGGGGGTGAACTGAAAAAAAGGATTTTATAGTTCTTCTCCGTGCTGTGCTTTGACTATGACACTCTGGGGTTGTGTGTTTTGTGTTGTTTGTGTGTGTGGGGCTTTGTTTTGTGCGTTTTGTGTTGGGTTGTGGGGGTTGGGGGGTTAGGTGTGTGTGTTGTGGTGTGTGGTATGTGTGTGTGGGGTGATTTGTGTTGTGG
This sequence comes from Conus ventricosus, assembly GCA_018398815.1. NCBI lineage: Eukaryota > Metazoa > Mollusca > Gastropoda > Neogastropoda > Conidae > Conus > Conus ventricosus. The sequence goes on from JAFLJL010003733.1 coordinate 4,511, forward strand.
GGTGGTTGTGTGTGAGTGTGTGTGTGTGTGGGGTGTGTTGTTTTGTGGGTGTTGTGTTGTGTGTGGGTGTTGTGTGTGTGTGGGGTTGTGTGTGTGGTGTGGTTGTTTTGTGGTGTGTGTGTGTGTGTGTGTGTTTTTGTGTGGTGTGGTGTGGTGTTTGGGGGTGGTGTGTTTTCGTGTCTGTCTGTGGGTGCATTTGGGTGTTTTGTTGTGTGTGGTGTTTTTGTGTGTGTGTGTGTGGTGTGTGTGTGTGTGTGTGTGTGTGCTTGTGTTGTTTTGGTTTTTGGGTGTGGCGAAATTGGTCTTTTTCGGTGGGTGCATTTTTTTTGTTTTTGTTGTGTTTGTTTGTTTTTGGTGTGTGTGTGTGTGTGGTGGTGTGTTTTGTGTGGTGTGGGGTTTTGGGGTTTTTGTGTGTGTGTGTGGTGTGTAGTGTGTGTGTGTGTGTGTGGGGGGTTTGTGGGGAAAGCGTGAGTCTTTACGAGTGTTTGTCTTGGTTTTTTGGGGGCCCGGCCGGCGTGGGTTTGAGAGAATGAAAATTATTTGTTTTTGACCCACTTTTTTCCACCCCAAAAGCCCCTTTTTTGGGCATCGGGGCCCCGATTTTGGGCCCTTTTTTTAAGTCCCCCCTAAAACCCTATGATGAGCCCTTTTTTGGGGGGTTTTTCCTGATGGGGGTCTTTTCTTTCCCCGAAAAAATTTCTTCCCAAACCGACTGATCTTTCTTTGGCTGGGGGTTTGGAGCAAAAACCTGTTTGTTTATTTTTTCGTTGGTTTGGCAAACACACAAATTTGGGGATATTTGCTTTTAACAGGTGTGCAGTCAAGATCACCCCTTATTTTTTTGCGTACGATGAAAGTACGTTTTTTTTCCATTTTAGGGGTCCTTCGCCATGTACCACATCTTGTGTCCTTCCTCGTGATTGCTTCTCCAAACCCCTGCCCCCATCTTACTTCCGACATCCCAAACAATGTCCCTTTGTAACGTCTCATCGGGGCTTTTGTTTTTTACTTTCCCGCACTAATAAAGGGGAAAAGAACTTTTCCGGGGTTCCAAGGGTAATTTTTTTCCTTTTGGCCCTTTTTGTATAAATGTTTTTTTTGCCCCAGTAGCTGGGGGGAAAAACTAACGACGGGGACTTGCCTTCTGGAGTTTGCCTGCACCCCAAAAGTTTACCAAAATTCCCAACCCCTTTTCCCCCCACAAACTGTCAAAAAGGGAAAAACCGGGCATGCGCCAAAAGGGAAAATGAACTCAAAACCCCAATCGACTTTGCCTCACCCCGCGGCGTTTCAAATCAAAGAAATAAATAAAGCAAAGCGAGGACATCCCCCGGAGCTGATAAAGGAAGCGCCACGATCTCGTGGGCCCCACAAGAAGATAAAAATTGAAAAAAAAGGAAAAAACCTGCGCCCCAAACCACAATTGCCCCGGGAAAATTTTAAAAAACCCGAGTTTTGAAGGGGCCCTTTCCGGAAACAGCCCCGGGGGGGGCGGTTCAGGGCACTCAACCCCCCTGCACGGGGGCCCATCAACACCTCCCCAAACAGCTTCAATGAGGCAGTCTGCGAACAGCAGAGGATTTACTTGGGCGACAGAGGAAGAAAACAACCCGATGGATCTCAAAAGACTCCTTTTACCTTTGCACAAAAAAAAATCACTGAAGAATACAAAAATTCCCGCCCCGAAAAAAGCCGCACGTATGAAAAACCAAAAAACTTGTAAAGAAGGATATGATTTTAAAAACCAAAAAAAAATTGGGTCAATAATCCGTTTCGAGAACATCGGGGAAAGGGGATGGAAAAGGGGGAAACCCGCAAAAATCCCTTTACCACACCCGAAAAAAACCTCACCAAGACGCGCAAAACAGATCGTCAGTCCCCTCGAGGGTACCTCGGGGGAGCTGCTGACCCGAAAGCTCCCGCTGTTTTGAACAGAATTTGGGCACAGTACTGCCAAAACTTTTTACAGCTACCCTATACCCGCCGAAAGACCCGTCCCGTTTGAAGGGGGGCACCCAAAAACCCTCAAGGGGGAAACCTCACCACTTTTTAGTGAAGAGAAAAAATTTGGGAAAAAGCCATCGCGCCTTCCGGCCCGGGGAAACACCTGGAGCCCGCAATATTTCCCGCAGAGCTGCTCAAACATTGGGGGGGAAAAGGAATTGGGCACTCTTTTAAAATCGATTTGTCAGAAGTTTTGGGAGACAAAAAAAGTGGCCCCCCAAAAAAACTCAATCACTCATCATCTCCCCCCCCCAAAAAAAGGGAAAAACTACGCCAATGCCAAACTACGAACCCAAAAAATCTTTTAAACACCCCTAAAAACCCTGCCCCCCCCGAAATCCCTCTTGAATCGGGGCGAAGAAAGAGGGGGAAGAACACCCGGGGGGAAGAACAAGCTGGGTTCCCGGGGAGGGAGAAGCACATAAAAAAGTTTTCACCTCCGGATACGATGGAGAAAATTTTGCAAAAAATCAGAAGACCTGGTTTTCCCCAAAATTCATTGACTTTTGGAAAGCGTTTTTACAGGGGGTTGGGACAAGGGCTGGCAAATGCCCCAGGGAAAGGGTTTTGGGATTTTAGGGGGGTTTTCGTCCAAACCATCCAGGGGTGTATAACACCGCCGCAGCGCATCCCCCTCAACAACCAATAGGGGGACTACTTCAAGCCACATTTTGGGGTCCGTCAAGGGGGCCTTTCATTCCCCTTTTTTTTTTCAATCTCTTCCTGGAAAAAAAATCATTTGGGGAAAACCCTCCATGACTTTTTCCCCTCCACTGTCCCCCATCGGGGAAGGGAAACATCAATAAAGAGGTTTTCCCGATGGGCATCGACCTGAGGGGGGCACAACGAAGAACCAAGACCTGCAAAAAGAAATGGAAAAAGGGAAGGGGGCTTTTGGGAAAGGAAAAATGGGGCACAGAAAAAAGCAAAAGGGCCCGGGCAAAGCACAACCCAAAACCCTTTCTGAAATTTTACAAAAACGGAAAACAGCTTAAAAAGTGGGGCCAAATACCTTGGCCCCCACCTCCCAAATACGGTCGCTCTACAACAAAATCAAGACCGACTTGCGTTTGCAAAAAGCAAACAATTGGGAAAGCTAACAAGTTTTGGAAGGGGCAGGGGGAAACCGCTTTTCCCACAAAGATTTAAGCGTACAAACCCCGGGGCCCGTCCATCCGGGTGTATGGCGCGAAAAACTTGGGCCATGAAAAGCAGAGACCACCAAGAGAACCAAGTTTGAAACTAAAAGCTTCAGGACTTGCTTTGGGATCTCTTGGCAAACCGGGAAAAACAAACGACCCTTTTGAGGGGCCAAAAAAAATCACTTGGGCCCCCAAAAAACCCCCCTTGGGAACAGTCAAAAAGAGGAAGCTGTCGTGGTTTTGGGATTCATACGCCACAATCACTGCCCAAAAAAAGTCATCCAGGGCAAAGCTGGAAGCGGCGGGCAAGGGGAAAGACAAGGGCCCAAAAGCTGAGAACAACTTTAAAGAATGGACCGGATGGAGGGGCCCCAAAGCGATCGACAACAGAGGACAGGGGGCCCGGTTTGGGGGTTGGGCCCGGGTTCGAGAGTGTTTCATCCCCCTTACGCCCCTCATTGGGGAAAAGAATGAGATGATGAGATGAAATTTTTCTTGTTCAAGCTCCCCATCTTATTTTGCACGAAACCCCCCTTTTCAAAAAAACAAATCACTCCCTTTTCCCTGTCACTTTTTTGCCAAAAAAATTTAAAGGTTTTTGCATTTAATTTTTGGGTTTTAAAAAGGTTTAATTTTGGGTAAAAGTGACAGAGAAGGACGTGATTTGTTTGTGAAAAGGGGGGGGTTTTTGTCAAAATTAAAATGGGGGAGCTTGAAAGAAGAAATTTTTCCTTCCCTTTTTGGCATTGCCTTTCATCGCCCGGGTTTTTTTCATAAACGTTCACCACAACCCCACACACTCCCCACACACACACACAAAACCACCCACACAAAACACACACAACACCACATGCATAAGGGAAATTTTATATATATATATATTATATTTTATAATTTTATATATAAATTTTTTTATTTATTATAAATATATATATATATATAAAAATTTTATTTACAAAAAAACTAATACATTCCAAGGATAAAAAACCGGGCCCCGTTCCCGCAAATTTCAGAGCAGCTTAGTGTTGCAATGACTGCAAGAAATATTGAATTATAAACAAAGCTTGCTCTATTGAAGAAATAGGGAGATAGCATTCATATCGCAGTGGTAGATGACTCTGCCTAACTAACAGTATGTGCTTGAGTGGGTGTTTGGGGAAAAATAAAATAAATGCTTCTCAAAATGAACCTTCAGCAGGCTTATATTCTCCAAGGGGAGACACCCCCCAAATAGGGAGAGAAGCATTTAATTTTATTTTTCCCATTCACCCACTCAAGCCATACTGTTAGTTAGGCAGAGTCATCTACCACTGCAGAATATGAATGTTATCTCCCCTATTTCTTCAATCTAAGACATAAGCAAGCTTTGTTTATAATTCAATATATATAATATATATATAATAATTATATATATATATATACTCAGAGGCATAAAAACGCGAAAAAATAGAGACAGTGCACGATTGTTCACATTGTGAACAGGACGTAAGCAATGTCGTTGGCACGTGCAACATTAGCAGTACGTGGTGTCTTGACCGGTTGTAACCTCGTAACAGTGGGTGAATGTTCCCGGGGTCAGCGTTTTTGGCACGAGGAGTGCATTTGCCATGTGGACTACCTACGCCACGTGCATCAATGTGAATTGCAACTCAATGTGGCCCCCATTGTGGGGCTATAAATTTCCAAACCCCAAAAAGTCAAATTCATCCCTTCCAGAGGCGCCAACATAATGCCGAGACTTTCTCGTCAAGATCGTTGCATAGCAATGGGCAACTGCAGGCCGGGGTTCCAATGAGGCCCGGTCGCTATCGCATTCGGAGTCCACATTTCCACCGTCTATCGCCTTCTGGACCGCTTTCAAGCAAGAAACACCACTGATGACAGACCGAGGAGCGGCAGACCGAGGGTCACCACAGCAGCCCAAGACCGCCATCTTCTTCGTCAGCATCGACGGGAGCCTTACCAAACCGCTGCCAACACAGCCAGGAACAAACCCTCGGCAACCATGGCAGGCCAATCAGCAACAGGACCGTGCGTCGCCGACTGAACACAGTTGGTCTCCAATGCAGGCGTCCAGCCCGGCGACCTATCCTGACACTCCAGCATCGCCAAGAACCGTCTGCAGTGGGCACAGATCCACGTGCATTGGCGCCATCGGGACTGGGGCCGAGTCCTCTTCAGTGATGAAAGCCGGTCTGCGTCTCGACCCAGGCGTGGCCGCATCCGGATCTGGAGAGAGCGGGGGACCGCCTTCACGGATGCAACCACACGAAAGGGACCATGGGGGGTGGTGAAAGCATCATGATTGGGGGGCTATCGGCCATAAAATGCCCGTCTTGGGACTCATGTCATCTTTCCAGATGGTGGGTTCCAGGACGTGGTTAAAACGGGGTCACTTGATGTTCATTACATCGACCAAGTTCTGGAGGCCCACATCCTGGCGCATTTTCCAGCGGCATCCACAGACCGGTTTCTAGCAGGACAAACGCAAGGCCCCCACACTGCCCGTTCTACGCAGATATTCTGGGAGACAACAATAATTATTGCTGCCTCTACCCAGCCGCTTCTCCCGGACCTTACCCAAAATAGAGCCATTTCTGGGATAGCCCCTTCAGAGGCAGTTGAAACAGCTCAACCAGACCCAGGACAGCAGCTCAGCTTGCTGTCGCTGTGGGCAGGTGTGGTGGCCAAGTCCCCAGAGGCAGACCCAACACTCTTTGGTGCCGACTCGATGCTACCGCAGGTGCACAGCTGTGATCAATGCTCGAGGTGGTCACACCAGTACTGACATTTGCTGTTAACACAGGGTCATGGTCAAGTTCATTGTGACCTTATTTTCTACCAGAATGAACTGTGAAAGGACACTTTTGCGGTGGAGTTCGATTGCTTTATTATCTGACTTTTATTTACCAGTTCAATGGAATCGGTAGCCCAATTTACATCATACATTTCAATACGTTTGTTTTTCGCGTTTTTTTGGCCTTTCTGAGTATATTAAATCACTGAACTTCAAAATTAATTTGCGCATTTCGCAATCTGCGTATGTACCGTTATACAAAGTAGCATATACACGCATACAAAATTCTGTTAAACCATTATCAGTAATACGCCATCAAACACAATCACTATTGCCGCTATAAAACCCGACATGCAAGGAACAGCCATTACGCAAAATTGGGAAAACAATTATAAGTCAGTATTATCTGGTTTCTTTGAGATAAAATTTAAGATTTCTTTTGAACGTTTTAAGGTTTTGTTTAACTTTTAAATTTGGTTGAAAGACATTCCATAACGTTCCACGAATAAAGGAAAACTTGATTTAACTAGGTTATTTCTCAGGTTTGGAAGGCATAAGTAAAGGATTGTGATCCTGAATTATTTATTGTGAATGATTGTTCAGTATCGTTTTAGGAGCATCTCCGTTTAAAGTCTTGTGTGCATCAAGACTGCCTCTTATTGAAAAAAATGTTCTATGTACGGGAAAGTGAGTATATTCTGTTTTCTATAGTCTTCAGTGGTTGAGAATTTGATTTAACAACACCAACTTTACAGCTCTTTTATACATGCGATGAATCAATTCAAATTTGTCTCACTGCAGCTGTCCCAAAAAGTTGAAGCATAATCAACAATGGGTAAAACATGGGCACTAAAAAATTATTTACGAGAATGAGCATCAAGAAAGTTTTTTATTTTACTTAATTGAAAATTTATTCTAGACAAACGCTTTCCCAAGGCTAGAATGTGCTCTGTCCAAGACAAATCTTTGTCGACAATGACTCCAAGATTTTTGTGATTGTACTTCGTGTATTACTTTTCCATCAATAAATAGGGGTTGGAAATGAGTCTTCATCTTTGTTCGTTTTTGCCTAACACAGGCTACATACATTTAGTTTTCTGTGTGTTTAAGGACATGTGGTTAAATTTTGTCCAGTCAATTAGCTTTAAATTGTTTTTCTTGAAGATCCTCTGTTGGTTTGTAAGGATCTAAATTTGCTAGCATGTAAAGATGTGTCGTCTGCAAACATTCACAATTGCATTTTACAAAACAAGGCAAATCATTGCATAAGTGGAAAATAACAGAGGCCCTAAAACAGAACCTTGTGGGACTCCGTATTTGACGGGCATAAAACTTGAGCTGTGGTTATTTACAAATACTAAACTGTTTTCTATCTAAAAGAAAAGATGAAAACAAATCTATGAAATTCTTTTGTTAAGTTTTTGCACATAGTTTTTGTAACAAAGATCGTGTTTATAACGTCGAAAGCTTTTTCGAATCAACAAAAAGTATACCAGTGAATTCTTTTGGTTAATATTGTTTAAAACACTATCAATGAGTTTGTATTAGAGAGTATGACTGAGTGGTTTTGACGAAACCAGACTGATCTTCATAAATTAAAAGTCATTTTTATAAGATAGGAGTACAACAAATTTTGAACGTGCTTTTCTAAAGGTTTTGAAAGAATTGATAAGATTAAAATTGGTCTATAATTACAGGGATTAGAAGTGTCCCCTGATTTATAAATGGTAATAACTTTAGCTTGTTTAAATTTCAAGGGAAAACTTTTTTTTTCGTTTACACAAATTGTATAGATATGTTAATGAGTCAACATACTGTGGAAGAAAGTTTTAATATTTTCCCGTCAATCTCATCCAAATCACGAGTACCAGTCTGTTTCAAAAGGGGATAGGCTTATGTTTACATCAGTTATCGTCATGTAAGGGTTTGGGGGAAGGGACAAAGACATTTCTTTGAATCAATATATTGTTTTAAAAAAAAGAGATCATTTTTACTAGACCTGTCATTTGTTATGATTTTACTGGGAATGTTTGAACGAAATGTTTAACGAAATGTGTCGATGGCGGATCAGTACTGTATTGCTCATCCGGATAAAGGGGTTGTCCGCAAGGGGGATTCGTCCCTTTTCGAGTCTCACGCAGCATTTCAGATACATTCTGGAAAGGAAACTATAGAAGAGGAAATCACGCTTCATTCCAAGGTCCGCACTCTTACACGTTTTTTTGGCACAGACAACGACCTTTCCGTGGTCAAGGCCATGTCGGTTCGGTGATTTCCGTCAGTACCAATTCTCGCCACTGATAGGACCTTTTCCTTTCTGAGGGCGTGGTGAACAACAACTGCGCAGACCCTTTGGGCCAGTTCGTGGACAAGGTCGATGTTCACAGACTAACAGTAACCAGTTGTCCACCAACCAAACCATGCGTTGCCATTTTGTGAGGGCAAATTCCATTTGAAACAGGACTGTCCTTTCAAAGGAGAAGTGGAGCAAAGACTGGATTTGTTTCCACTACATGTGAGAAGGTCTGTGTTTTGGTGGCAGATCAGTCCATTGATGGTCTTCTTTTGGTAGGATTGTGTCATTAATGGTTTACAAGGTTCTGTTTTGCGAGATACAGGTTGCACCACAGCTGGTGTAAGGAAATCTTTTGTTCTACCAGACCAGCATCTTGACAGTGTTCAGAGATGCTGATCGTTGGTGGTAAAATTGAAACTTTTCCACTTGCAAAAATTTCCGTTGATACACCATACTACTCTGGGTCGCTTACCGCCTGTGTTATTGAGAATCAGTTTGCGATTTGATTTGGGAAATCTACCAGGTGTTGCGACAGTACATGGTGGTGCTGGTGGATCTTTCGTTCCTTGTCTCATCAGTACAAGATCAAAAGTTGTAGAGCAAGGAAAATCACAAAACGCGCAAGGTTTCAAAACTGGATGAATTTTAAAGTTACGCCAGATGTTTTGAAGACCATGCAGAGAAGAGCGAGACATTGACGACTATACTTTTTACTGCAAAGCAGAGTGTCTTGACAAACCACGGACAAGCCGAAATACATACTGGACTCTGACCCTCTACGGTCATGTACCTGGACAAGACAAGAGAAACAGATTGTGGTTCCACAACCAATGAGAGAAACAGTATTACATACGGCCCATGATGCATTGTTTGCAGGTCATTGCGGTATCAAGAGAACGTTAAAAAAGTTCTGGAATCTATTTTTGGCCAGGAGTCGCAAACGAGTTACACAGTATTATCACTCTTGTCACTCAAGATTTCCCGAAGCAATTCCCCTGAAGAAAATTGATACCGTATCTGTCGCTGAGGCACTACTCTCTATTTTTTTTCCAGGTAGGACTTCCGAGGAAATTCTGTCAGATTGTGGGACACAGTTCATTTCAGAACTCATGAAGGAAATATACAGACTGTTGTCGATCTCTTCTGTTTCAACCACGCCATACCATCACCGGTCCAATGGAATGGTTGAAAGATTTAACGGAACATTAAAGTCTATGCTGGGAAATGTCACAAGGCAGGAGCCCCAAGAATGGATCGTTTCATATCTGCATTGCTATTTGCATACAGGAACTGCCGAACAAAACTTTGGGTTTTCGCATTTTGAACTGCTTTTTGGACACTCACCACGGGATCCTTTGGATCTGTTAGTCACACAATGGACGAACAAGACAGATATACCTGAAGACAAGAACGTTTACCAATACATCCATGACCTGTCATAACCAAATAAAGACGCATGTGAACTTGCCCAACATGTCGGCTGACAGGAAAAACTGACTTGTATAAGGACTTTGCTGACAGGGAAAGCAAAGGCACGTTTCATTGTGTAGGTGACAAGGTACTTGTCCTGCGGGACGTTGAGACATCAAACTTCGTGTCATGTTAAACAGGCCTTTTGTGTCATTGAAAAACTTTCTGGGTAAACTACAAAGTGAAATGCAATGCTGAAAAGGTTTCCCATGTCACATGCTAAAAATTTTATGTTGAACGTACAAAAGTTGCCTTTAAACGATTTCCAATTGAATGGATATGCCCAGTGTCTGAACAGATTGGCTGTTACAAAAACATGTTTGATTTTGTACCTGATGTCAACATACAGAGACAGAGCAAACTGTGCAAAAAACAAAGTGGGATTGTTTTAACATCTACTAGTATAGATGTACTGTACCTCTGCCCACTCTTCTGTCAGGGAAAAAACTTATCGTGATGTTTTGTGTGTGATGACTGTCTTCGATTTAGAAAGAACAATTGGAAGGTATTTTGAAGGACTTTCAGGATGTTCTGACTGATACCAGAGATAGTGGAAAGGGAGATTTCTCACTTCAGCCGCGCACTGAAGCCACGCCGCGAGCCTCATAAATATGCAGGACCCACCACCCTCTTCCGCTCGGGGAGTAAACAGAGAAAGTTTTTGGTATGCCGTACTCTGGCACCGGTACATTCTGACGGTCTGGTATGGTCAAAATGGCCCTGGTGTGCAGCTCCTAACTGCAACCATTTCACGGAAAAAAGGATGGCGAAGTTTCGTTTCCCCAGGGATGAATCAAGGTTGCTTTTTGTTTTAATAAAGAGTTCAAATTGTAACAAAGACCAACAACCAACATCATGAGATGTGTGGGGTGTGTCAGTGTGTGGACGGTGTGTGTGTCAGCATCACGTGTGTGTGGTGTGGTGTGTGGTGCGTTGTGTGTGTGTGTGTGTGTGTGTGTGTGTGTGTGGTGTGTGTGTGTGTGTGGTGTGGGGTGTGTGTGTGACTGTGGGGTGTGTGTGTGCGTGTGTGTGTGTGTGTGTGTGTGTGTGTGTGTGTGGTGTGGGGTTTTGTGTGTGTGTGTGTGCATTTTTCTCTGTGTGTGTGTCTGTGAGCGTGTGTGTTTCAGACTCTAAGACTTTGACACAATATGTGTGTGCGTATGCCTCTGTGTGTGTATGTGTGTGTGTGTGTGTGTGTGTGTGTGTGTGTTTTGTGTGGTGTGTGGTGTGTGTGTGAGTGGGGTGTGTGTGTGTGTGTGTGAGTGTGTGCCACTGTGTGTGTGTGTGTGTGTGTGGTGTGTGTGTGTGTGTGTGTGTGTGTGGGGTTGTGTGTGCCATTTGTGTGTGTGTGTGTGTGTGTGTGTGTGTTTGTGTGTGTGTGTGGCCACTGTGTGTGTGTGTGTGTATGTGTGTGTGTGTGTGTGTGTGTGTGTGTGGTGTGTGTGTTGTGTGTGTGTGTGTTGTGTGTGTGTGTGATCAGTTGTTCAGTAACCAGCTGAACGTCAATCATACTGCAAAAACGAGATTGTCCGTTGATCGGGATAATGTCTTATTGCAGAAGTCAACAATGGGTACAAAAACTGTCGGCGAGAAGATCTTCGACAAAGATCAGCAAAGTACCTCAGTGAAAACTGTCCCCCTGTTAATTTAGCACTTTGAGGACAACCATTTTGGAATGTCAACAAAAAAGGGAGAATTAGGCCTTCTCAGTTCTGCAGTACCAACAATTTTCAAAGTCCCAAATCCTCCATCGAGTGTGACACGGAAAGAAAACTGCCCACCCGCTGTGGACAGCAAACCCCAAACAGCCACGGACGACAAAGAAGAAGACACAAACACCTACTGGTAATTATGTCCTTCTGCTATTGATTGAAACTTTCCGCTGCAGCTTGAACCGTAGACTGAAATTGCTTTCCTGATTGAGCATTACTTTCATGATGCTGGGAAGAAGAAACGAATTAGCTTTTGAACATTTTGAATGTTGGATTTTGTTAACTTGAATAACATAAACACAAAATATGAACTCTCTCTCTCTCTCTCTCCTCTCTCTCTCTCTCCTCTCTCTCTCTCTCTCTCTCTCTCTCTCTCTCTCTTCTCTTCCCCTCATGCCGAGGTTTTTTTGTTTTACAGAAGAAGCTGATATGTCAACACCAGCTGTAGATTCGTCAGTGCCAGTCTCGGGTTCATCCAGCTGACTGACCGGTTATCGATTGATTTATCGTTGATCAGCGAACAGATATATCGTCTGCTTCCAGTTCAATCACAGCTAGCGAGTCGGCGCCATCTACCTCTTTTGGGGCAACCTCAGTCCCTGCAGTGATATCGCCAGGTTCACCTGCACCACAGCAAGCCACACGTAAAGTTCATCTCCTCAAAAATAGCTCTCAAGAAGAAGTTGAAAGTTCTGCAGCAAAACAATCGTCGCTTGAGGGGGAAACTTCAAGCTTACATGTCACCGCGACAGAACAGGAAGGAGAAGAAGAAAAAGCAACATACTAAAGTCAACGAGACAACAAAAAAAGAAAAAGTTATTGCAGAACTGAAAAACATTCTTCCTCCTTCTGCCATCAGTTTATGTCAACACAAATCAGACTCGCATCTCGAAAACCTCGCGGAAACAGATGGACACCCACTGAAAAAGCGATGGCATTGTCACTGATGCATTCAAGCCCGAGGACTTACAGATTGTTGCGGAAGATACTCTGCCTTCCTTCGTCAGCGACTCTTGCTCAATCCATGCAGAGAGTTCAAGTGTTCCCAGGCTTCAATGACAAGATCCTGGAAGCTTTGAAGAGTAAGGTCTCATCTTTAAAACACGGAAAGCTCTGTGTTGTTGTCTTTGATGAGATGACCATAAAGGAGGGACTGTCATACAACCAGGAAAAAGACTATGTGGAGGGCCTGGAAGATTTTGGGAACCAGAGAAGTACGTTTGCTGCCAATCATGCAACAGTTTTATGGTCCGCGGACTCCTTGAACCCTGGAAGCAACCTATTGGATATTTCCTTTCAACTGGTCCGATCAACGGTGATCTTCTGAGGTCCCTGCTTGTGCAGTGCATCAACAAAGTCAGTGCATAGGACTGCACGTCAAGGCCGTCGTCTGTGACCAGGGCTCCAACAACAGAAAGGCACTAACCGGTCTTGGTGTCAGTGAAGAGAAGACTTATTTCCTTCATGAAGAAAACAAAGTCTTTGTCATCTATGACCCACTGCACCTTCTGAAAAGCATGAGAAACAACTTAGCAAAAACAGGCTTTTCAAAAGAAGACCAAAACATCGAATGGGGATACATCAAAGAATTTTTCCATTGGACTCACAGAACAGCGTTCGAATGGCACCAAAGCTGTCCAAGAAGCACATTGATGTATCTTCATTTGGTAAGCTGAGAGTTCACTACGCTGCTCAAGTACTTTCACACAGCGTGGCTGCTGGAATTTCTACTATGGTTCAGCTAAAATCTCTACCAAATGAAGCCATCGAAACAGCCAAATTCATTGAACCATGGACAAGCTGTTCAATACATTCAACAGCCGCACCCTCAGAAGCTCACAAAACATGGCCCATGCCTTCAGTGACACGTCAGGTCATCAAGAATTTCTGGGTGACATTCTTTTGTGGCTCAACTCTCTGCAGTCCGGCAGTTCACGACAGCTGCCATGTCTTGCAGGATGGAAGATAACCCTCAAAAGTCTGCTTCAACTGTGGCCAGAACTGCGTGGACAGATTCGGCGTTAGATTTCTCCTAACAAGTCGCCTGAATCAGGACTGCATCGAGAATCTGTTCTCAGTGCTGAGACACAAAGGTGGACACGTGGACAACCCTGACTCAAAGCAATTCCGGCTATACTTACGCCAGTTATGGTCGATGCCATTCTGTCCAAAAGTGACTCCAGTAACTGCATGGAAGACGGCGATGCATTCTCCTCAACCTTGAAGCAGTGGCTAATTGTCCTCGGGAGGAACAAAGAGCTGATCGACCACTGGAAGACGTCCCATTGTCTCTCCAATACCAGTCAGGAGATGATGCCGCTCTCATCAGCCTTGCATTCATGTTCCCACGAGAAGAGCTCAATATTTCAGAAAAGAATGTGCTGAGATACATTGCCGGCTACATCGCTCGCAAGATCAAAAAGAAAGTATGCTCAGACTGCAATGAAATATTGACAGGTGAGCTGCAAGGCAAAGAGACTGAAGTCTTCCTTAAGGAAAAACAGTACACTGACGAAGCCGGTCTCGTCATCCCGAGCGAAGCTTGACACTGAGGTCCAGCAGTTGGAAGCAATTCAAAAAGTCCGCTGATCAACTGCTGAACATGGACAGATGTGGGGCCGCATGGTGCTTCGCTTGGGGAAAGACATGGGACAGTGATGACTTGACATGCCCTGCTGGACAATGTGTCAACATGCCAGACTTCGTGCTGCAGCTATTTATCAACATAAGGCTGCACTTTTTGCTCAAGGACAACAAAAAAAAGTTTGCCCCCATGCGGCAGGCAAAACAGAAAAATGATGAAACTGCCCCACACGTGAAAGCGAGTCATGCCAAAGATAAACCCGGCCTGCTTGAGAATGAGGAAAAAACAAATAGTGAAAAAAAGTGACAGGCTGCTTTGCCTACCGCTGTGCGGTATATATATTTGTACTGCTAGACTAATTGTCTCATGTCGTTAGAGGATTTGGCATTAAACTAATGACATCCCAGACACATGATCTGGATAATTTTGTTTTGTTTCAGTCCAAACCATCGGTTTTGGGAAGACGTACATACCGTATTGATACTATTGATTTTGATCGTCCAACATAGCATAATGTTAAATGTTTGTGCCGGAGAGAGAGAGAGAGAGAGAGAGAGAGAGAGAGAGAGAGAGAGAGAAGGGGAGAGAGAGAGAGAGAGAGAGAGAGAGGTCGTATGCCTTTTGTAGTACTGTTGCATTTACTATTTGCTGAACTGGAAAAAAAAACAACAACAACAAACAGCAGCCCCACGCCTTGTGGGAATTTTTACACTGCGCCAGTCCGCGGTGCCAGAACACGCCGTGTTTTAATCCAGCAGGGAAGGTGGTGGTGCAGTTTCCCCTTCCGCCCACCCCCGCGCGAGCAGCCCGCCGCTTCAATTTGGCAGTAAACGCACATAGCGATTTAGAAATCTCCCCTTTCCCCTATCTCGCTGATACCCCCAGGGACAGTGACACAATTGAACCCCATACTATTCAGTTGAGTACGGAAAACCCAGTCTGAGTCAACCATACCCCCTCCCATTTGTGAAAAACAGTTGTCGAAAGAGAGATTCAAATTAAAGCTCGGGTTGAAAGTTATTGAACCGCCTCGTCACCAACAGCTCACCCGTTGTATTGGTGGACAAACTGATGGCTCGGTGCGGTTTTGCATCGATTACAGGAAGTTAAACAAATCACTGTGTTTGATGCAGAACCTATCCCCGACATTTGTGGAACTTCTTTGTCAACTGTGAGAAGGAAATATTTTGTCAAAATAGATTTAACTAAAGGGTATTGGCAAATCCCGATGGCTGAAGCAGACAAGGAAAAACAGCTTTCAGACACCTTTTGGACTGTTTCAATGGACGAAAATGCCATTTTGATTACAAAACGCCCAGCTTCTTTTGCGAGAAAGATGCGCGCACTAAAACGTTATGGGAGGAGCAGTAAGTTTTATAAAAGACATTTTGCTTGCTGCAAAGTCATGGGATTATCTTCTGGATAACTTGAGAGCCGTTTTTTTTAAACTCCGGAATTTTGGTCTGACGGCTAGACCGTCCAAAATTCGTGCTGGATTCAAGACTCTTGAGTTTTTTGGGTCATGTCATTTCTGTTGGGAAATGACACCAGAGGAAAAAAAAGTAGGAAAGATCTTGGCCTTGAAGGACCCACTACAAAGAAAC
Source organism: Conus ventricosus (assembly GCA_018398815.1). NCBI lineage: Eukaryota > Metazoa > Mollusca > Gastropoda > Neogastropoda > Conidae > Conus > Conus ventricosus. The sequence goes on from JAFLJL010003733.1 coordinate 20,120, forward strand.
AGATAGATCACTCCTTGGATTGTTGTCCCATTACGAAAAATAATGCACCCACTTTGCGTCTGGTCAGATGAGTGCCAGAAAGCTCTGGAATGTGTTCAAACACCCATTCCCTTCCTGTCTGCTTTTACCCTCTCTTTCAGAGGATTTTGTTTTGAAAATTGATGCAGCTCCAAAGGCATGGGGGCTGTACTTTGCAAGAGAAAAAATGGATTTTTACACCCTTTTCAATATACAAGTCAAAAGTTCTTAACACACAAGTCAAATACCAACATTGAGAGGGAGTGTCTTGCCATTGTTTGGCTTGTGAGAAATTTGCAGATTCCTTACTGGAAGACCGTTTCGGTTTAAAACCGACCCCAGGCCATTGACGTTGTTGCAGTCGTCCAAGACAAAAAATAGCAGGCTTTTAAGATGGGCTTTGGCATTGCAGGAGTTCAAGTTTGACATGAGCCCCTACCGGACTCGAATGTCATGGGATTTTTGTTCCCGGGG
>JAFLJL010003734.1:0-7500 GCA_018398815.1 Conus ventricosus
TAATGGTTTAACATCGAGTCAAACACCGACATTTTATTTCCCAACACGGACAGCATTCCTGCTTCTGTAAAGATATTGATACATTTATAGTACTATTGTTGTTTGGTACAGGATCTCTATAGTTATCAGTATTTTTTTCTTTCAATCTAAACGACTTTTGCTCATTAGGCAAACATTCCATACAACATGTTTTAACGTACAATGTGTGTGTGTGTGTGTGTGTGTGTGTGTGTGTGTGTGTGTGTGTGTGTGTGTGTGTGTGTGTGTGTGTGCGTGTGTGCGTGCGTGCGTGTGTGTGCGTGCGTGTGCGTGTGTGTGTGTGTGTGTGTGTGTGTGTACGTGTGTGTGTGTGTGTGTGTGTGTGTGTGTGTGTGTGTGTGTGTGTGTGTGTGTGTGTGTGTGTGTGTGCTTCGAATTTAACGTCTATCTACTCTAGGTGATATTAGACGAAAAAAACTACATCAACAAAAAACAAACAAACAAACAAAACAACCCCCACGATAAAGCTAGAAAATTACAAATGGTTTTGATATGGGAGAGAGGAGTGAGAGGTAGGGGACGGATGAAGATGGTCCTTTCGTATATTTTACGTGGATTTAGTAGTAGGTAAATGATTGACTCACTGAAAAGTAACCTCATAAGTATGAGATAATGAATGTAAGAAACTATAAGTACTTACTTATTGGACTCTTTGATAAAGAAAGAAAGAATTCATAGGTTAATTCTGGTGGATTCAAAAACATTTCTAATAGTACATGTAGAAAGCATGGGTATAAATTGTTTTATAGCGGCACATGAGATTATAATATGATCAACTGTGATGCTCTGTCCACAAACACAAGAGGCATTTTTACTAAATGTGTGTGTGTGTGCGTGCGTGCGTGCGTGCGTGCGTGCGTGCGCGCGCGCGCGCGCGGTGTGTGTGTTTGTGTGTGTGTGTGGGTTTGTGTGTTTGTGTATGTATGTGTGTGTCTGCATGCACACACATGCACGCACAGGCGCCTGTTTGCATAAAGCATGGAAAGATAACTGAACAGACTACCATGTAAAAACAACTTGGTATAAAGAAACCCCAATAATATGATGTTGACCTAAGTTGCTGTCAGTCCGAACTTAAGTCTGCTTTTTGTCTGTCAAATGGCTCAATACGTTTTGTTCACACAGTACAGTACTTTTTTTCATATGATTTTAAGTCTATGAAATGTTTGTGAATATTATATATTTGATAACTGAACTGCACCGAACGGAAACTTTCCTTTGGTCAGAAATTTCTTTTTCATGAAAATAAAACATTTCATACCCACTAAATTATCAATGTCATTACTATAATATTCATTACTATAACTTGTAGACAAAAATCTATCCAAAATATGTTGTCTTTCACATCTTGATTTAGATAATCAGGGTCTATTCCCTACTATGTGTAGATGACTACGAAAGTTTTCCATTTATGTGTGGATGTTCGAATTAACCCTCGTTGTTTGAATGCTTAAACATGCCTATAAATCCAGTAGATTGATTTATCTCTCCCTCCCATTTCCTTCTTTCTTCCGTTTTTGTTTACAAATTTCATGGCTGTTCTACCAATTCTGCCCTGCTTCCTGTCGCAAAGTGGGAGTACAATATCTGAAGTTCTTTCAACACAGGGTCACGGGTGACTCTTAGCTGCATCTACAGATGTGAATGTTGGACAGAAATAATGATTTCAAGATGGCATATGACTCTTAGCTGCATCTTCAGATGTGAATGTTGGACAGAAATAATGATTTCAAGATGGCATATGACTGTTAGCTGCATCTACAGATGTGAATGTTGGACAGAAATAATGATTTCAAAATGTCATGTGACTGTTAGCTGCATCTACAGATGTGAATGTAGGGCAGAAGTAATGATTTCAAAATGTCATGTGACTGTTAGCTGCATCTACAGATGTGAATGTAGGGCAGAAGTAATGATTTCAAAATGTCATGTGACTGTTAGCTGCATCTACAGATGTGAATGTAGGGCAGAAGTAATGATTTCAAAATGTCATGTGACTGTTAGCTGCATCTACAGATGTGAATGTTGGACAGAAATAATGATTTCAAAATGGCAAATGTTCCTCCACAGCCTATTTAGCCGCACACTAAGCCAGGTACTGAATAAAAAAAACCACCTTGGCTTCTTAAGCATTATCCATGGAGATGTTTTTTTCCATAGTTCTTCGTGAATGATACATCCGATATTTTCAGTCCTCGTTCATTCCCTGTGGCCCTCCACTCCTGGTGCGCCTGAGATCTAAGCACTTCCCCATAAGGTAGTATGTGTGCTTCACGTTGCTCTTTCCTTTTGTCTTAGAGAGCGGGGACTTCTGATCAGAACTGACTTGTGAAAAGACTCATGGAGTCTTGGACACAAAAGAACAGTATGTACAGTACGCCAAAGAGAATGGACCACATCACCTAGCTGTTTTTCACACGACAAACATCACCTAGGCCAGTAAGAAGTCATACCATTACACGATGACTGAAGTGTAAAACGTGGATCGCTGGTACAGACACAATGCAGTACCGGCACACAGTACAAGGTCAGCCAATAATTAAGCAGCTAAATAGGAGGATGCTTCAATAAACATGATTATGGTTAGCCAGTTCAACAACGTGGAGAAAAATCTATAATAAAAGTGCCAGAAGAAAGCTAACCATGGCCCAAGCTCTTATGGATCATTTTGTAAAATGAACATACAGTAAGACCTCATGCATCACTTCTGTGTACTGTGAGGACTTGTTACATCCTGCTGGCTCAAGAAGACCGTGGTGAAATGAACATAAAGTAAGACCTTATGCATCACTTCTGTATACTGTGAGGACTTGTTACATCCTGCTGGCTCAAGGAGACCGTGGTGAAATGAACATAAAGTAAGACCTTATGCATCACTTCTGTATACTGTGAGGACTTGTTACATCCTGCTGGCTCACGGAGACCGTGGTGAAATGAACATAAAGTAAGACCTTATGCATCACTTCTGTGTACTGTGAGGACTTGTTACATCCTGCTGGCTCAAGAAGTCCGTGGTTCTTAAATCTAAAGATCAGTAGGAGTAGGGCATTACAGTTTATTGATGAGAATTAAATACCGCAAGGCCTGACTCACCTTATTCGGTGAAACTGGTGGTTATTTCTGAAAAGGTCAGACGAGGCCAGAACGGAGTGTACATGCCCACCCATTTTGAACTCCCCCCTCTGGTCCCCCCTTCCCTCCAAATAAAAGTCTGATTGGTAAACAAGATTGGAAGCTACAATATACAAATTAGTTAGGGCGCTAATGGTTTGGGCAGTGTTCAATCTTACGTACACTCTGCTCTGGACTGCAATGACTTTGGAAGAATCTATGGTAGTGGCACCGTATAGGTGAATCTCACTTTCTTCCATTTATTTCTGTTAGATTTCATATCCTTTTTAGATGTTTCATGTTTATGTTTGCAACCAAGTGATTCTATTCATTGTTCACAGGAAAAAATAATACCTTTCAATTTTTTCATGGCGCATGTTTATTGATGTTCAAATGATTCATTGTTCTCAGTATACATGATCAGCGGGTCACCCAGGCATTGGGATATCTTGAAATCGGTTTTTTTTCGAAAATTTTCGTTTCATTTTTTTCTTTACTTCATCTTATTTGTAAAGATTTCATCAGATCTGTAAACACATTTGAAGAAACCGTGTCATCTTATTAACATCCCGTTTCTGTTGGAAATCACTTCCATTCTTATCTGTTAGTTTCGTTATATATGTTTTGTTAAAGACTTTGTTGACGAAAAAATCACTACTAAAATACGAGAGCATTTTTTTCAGAGAAGTCGGGAATAAAGATTAATCATGTTGATTGTAGAGGATGCATATGGTCTATAAAACATAGTGAATAAACAGAACATTAAGATGGAAAACAGGAATAACGCTCTCCCACATCATAAGCATTCAGGATTATGTGAAGGGCAAACAGAGGATCGAAAGTTTACTACGATTTCCCTCTGGAACCTATATTTATGTACTCGTTTAATTAATGTACCTAACATTGCAGACAAACGAACAAACCAATAAATAGCGAAACAATTTGAAGCTTGTTGTGATACAAGTGCTTCTGTGTATTTTTTCCTCTCTCATCATATTCATTCATTAATACATATATGCATAAACACACTTACATAAACACCCTAGTTAAATAAGAAAAGGTGATTAAAAAACAAAACGGCAGACACACACACACACACACACACACACACACACACACACACACACACACCACACCACACCACACACACACATGAAAACAAACTCTTACCCCATCACCTTGAATCAGGGCCTGGGTCGACATCAGTACAGCAGCAACAAGAAACAGGATTGTCAGTTTCATGGTGAAGGTTTTTCACTTCTGAAACAACCCAAACAGAAAGTTGATTCCACAATGCCAAAACAGCACCTTGACAAAAACAAACAAACAACAAGCGAGACTTAGGACGTTCTGAAGAAGACACATTGTCATGATGCGCATTTCTGGCAGCAGCATAACGAACGTAGCCAATGTATTTGATCAAGAACATATATTCCATTCTTGTTACGAATGGTTTCGATACTCATTCAATTTTTTTTCCTGATTCACGAGATCGTAAATTCATAAATTCAGCACTGACTCATAAACGAATTCTCAAAAATCAAATAATACTAGACAACATTCAGTCTACTCATCAGTATACACCACAAATATCGCACACAGATTGGCTAAGGCTATATAAATGGCCATTATAATCAGCAATAGATTCTTTTAAGCCATTTTCTCAATGCAGCAGCCGCAAATGCAGCCACCTTTCTGTCTAGACCTTCCCATACTGCAAGTGTGAATACTTCATGCACTTCGCTCATGATCCATGGAGAGAATTTGTTTCTTTTCACGTGTAGATTACAATGACCTTTTCAATCTCTTGACTCGACAGAAGATTGAAAATCTGATTGAAAAGTATATTTCTACACTTCATTTTCTTCAACACATCTGTCAGGGTTCTTGCACCTTTGTTTCAACGTTTTACATCGGCCAAAGAGAGCACAAGATGCACACCGATTTCCTGTCATCAGATGTCAAACTCATTCCAGACAGTTGATGTTTTTAAAATATGTTCAATCCTGTTGATTAGGTCACCGCTCTTTCTAGAAACAAAAGGATTATTTTGAATGAATGAATCTGACAGCATTTGTTATTGACACGTTTGGGATGTTTCGTTTCCTAGTCAAGGATTATCCACATCATGAGACACAGACAGATCACTGGCATAATCATGCTGTTTAACCTTCAAACTGTTTCATCTTTCACCTGTCATTTTACCCCTCGTCCACAGAACTCTACATATGGTATTCCAGACGATCTCATAGTTAAGGGCAAATGTGAACCAGTAACGTCTCTGCTATGAAAAACGCTTCCAACACACAGCAGATGAAAACTGTTCAGTCACAAATAAGAAATATACCAATACAGTACAATTTATCACACAGCCCCTAATACTATGTCAACTAAGTGTGCTAACTAGTTATTCAAACAAAAGCATTGTAACTAAATCACCACCGCTAAAGCCACAAAACATTTACAGGAGTCTGCCCAACACAAGTAGAAAGTAAGACAAGACTACATACACTGTAGTGCTGTGGGGAAATTCAAGTATTTCAGGTAGGAGGCGGGTGGGGGAGGAGGAGAAGAGGGACTGGGATGCCACTACAGCAGGCCGGACAAAATGCACACTTGTGTTTTCTATGTAAATGTTGGAAATGTACGTGTGGTCACTAGAACGGCTATATGCTGGTGGTCCCAAAAGTACATCTTAGGTCTGATTTAAAGAGGATTACCTTTGTTTTTTAGTTTCAGTTATGATAATAATAATAAAAATAGTGATAACAATAATAATGATAGTGTGATGGTGTAGTGGGGATAAGGGGTGTGCAAGTGAAGACAATGGTGGTTAGTTCAGGTGCTAAGGGAAAGCAGCCAGCAACGAAAACGCAGAGGAACGATATGGAGTTCCTTCCCTTTCATTTCCCTTGCATAACAAGGAGCTCACACCAGGAGCACACACCAGGAACACACACCAGGAGCACACACTAAGAGCGCTACACCAGGAACACTTTCGGAGCAATCGGAGCACACTCTGAGCACACTCTGAGCACACTGAGCACCATGGAGAAATAAGGACCAAGGAGTAGCATGGACCAAGGAGTACACTGAGCACACTCAGCGCCTTTCAATATGTAGCGCGAGCTGCCCCGCAAAGCCAGCGACACACTGCTGCACTCAAAACGGGCTTCGCGAGAAGGAAATGAAAAAAAATGTGTGCTATCTGTTGCAGAGTCAGTGTTGTCTGGCTCGCCGTCCATTCAAAGTATTCAAACATATTTACTGGCGATGAAAACCTCAGAACACAAGGAATAAAATGCAGTAAGTCACATTTTGACAATTATGTGTTCTGTGTTGAATTATTGATAATTAAAGTCAGAAAGTGAACCCACTTTTAATGTGTTTGCGTCATGTTTTTCTCTATTTGAATATGAAAGGCCAAACAGTGTAAAATAATTTTGTGATGAATAAAAAGCTGCCATTGCGCTTTTTTTCATAAATATACATTTCATTATCCAAGATGGTGTCTGAGCGGAGAACTTTGTTTTTGAAAATTGATGAAAAACACAACTGACTTTCCCCACCACATAGCCGTCAATATGTGGTTTTGATACAATTTTCGATAAAATATTACTGTTGAAATGGTCTATCGGATGACGATTTTCATATATTTTCAGTTGTATTCATCATAGGAATGGAGTCATCAGCAAGATCTCGATCAGAAAGTCTGAACTTCGTAGAATGACCAAAACTCCGACAATGACAAAGAAGGCGACTTGTTCATGTAGTGACGCATGGATTCTGTGCACACAGGCGAGTTTAGCGTCTCGCGTGAAAAGTGTTCACTGACAGTCAGGTAAACAAGCAGATGAAATTCGAGAGTACGACACATGGGCTCGAAGTGGACTGGCTAACTTGTAGTTCGCTACGTCATGCTGACAGTGACACTACTAACAGACCTGTGCTAGGGCCTCCAGTTCATAGGAGACAGTTTAGCCCTAGCACTGTGACAGAACAGCCATAGACAGTTACAACGGCTTTGACGGTTCTGATAGTACCAGTACTAAACTCAGGAACTTTGTCACAGTGATAGTAACAGACTCGAGGCAGTAGATGGTGCCATTGAAGGACTAGGAGAGAATTCTGACGAAACAACCAAGCCAGTGTTTGCACTGATCTAGTAAGGTAGAGTGCGTGTGTTTGAATGTGCAAGTGCATAAGTATATACACGAACTTCTCCAAAGTGTAGGGAAAACACTTTATTCACGAGAGGATCCTAGGCATGTGATTTATGAAATGAGAGCTTATGGACTTCACTTTTAATGTGCGTGTTCGGATTCATCGGTTTTTCTCATACTTTTTTTT
>JAFLJL010003734.1:15000-19254 GCA_018398815.1 Conus ventricosus
TTTTGTGACTTTTGTAACATATTACTGATATCTTGTTCAGTTGTTGAAGATTTACTGTTCCACCGAACGAAAGAGACAAACAAACTACAAGACAAAACACGACGCGTTTCGACCTCTTTGAACATCCGTTTTGTGTGCAATTTGAGGAGATAAGTTATCGTTCGTTCTTTGTTTCAATTGTCTTGAATGTTGTTTGTCTTACATGAAGAAGACTGAAGAGGTCGAAACGCTTCGTGTTTTGTCTTGCAAATGGTTTGTCTCTTTCATTGAGTGGAACTTCTTTTAAGTTTATGATCTCAACAGTCATCTATCCATGACTTTTCCTCTGTGTGTGTGTGTGTTGTGTGTGTGTGTGTGTGTGTGTGTGTGTGGTGTGTGTGTGTGTGTGTGTGTGTGTGTGTGTGTGTGTATGTGTGTGTGTATGTGTGTGTGTGTGTGTGTGTGTGTGTGCCCATTTCATATTGATTGTTTGTTTATTTTTGTTTGTCTGCTCTGTTTGTTTGTTGGTTGGTTGGTTGGTTGTTGTTGTTGTTGTTGTTGTTGTTGTTGTTTTAAAAGACATTTGCTATGCTTTATAATTGTCGTTGTTTTGCATTTTTTATCCATCGATTACTAAGTACACCATTTTGCAACTTTTTTCTACATCATAAATATACTTGACAGTATGCTAAAGTGTGTATTTATGTCCTATGTATAATATATAATTTTGGATTGACTTTGATATGACTGCCGTTTGTAATCTCGTGACTATACTGTGTTGATGATGTAAGATGTCAGCAATTGGAGTGGAACCTTCCTTGCAAGGAGTAAAATAAAGAAACACTTCATTACCAGTCTCTTTGTTAAGATTTGAAAAAGGAATTTTTTTTTATAAGATGTTAAAACGACTTTTCGACTGGCTTAATTGCCAGTCTATTAAAATTTTCTGTGGTGGCAATGGTTTTGTAAATTTTGGGCTTGTTTTGATGTGGTTTTTGTAAACTACAAAGCACGATAAGTACGTTTTACAAGGACATAAAATCACTGTACCTTGAACGATGCTTTGTTGGAAATGTTTGCCATTTAAAGGAATTATATATATAAATTATATATATATATATAAAATATATATATATATATATATATATATATATATATATATATGCACTAGGGTGAAAAAAGGCAAGTGATGAAGGCTGCTATATAGGTTAAAAAATTCAACTTTTCCAAGTACTTAGAAATGCTTCCTTTAAAACGTGTTCTGTATATTTTGTGACCAGTTATCCTTTTTATTTATGAAGATTTGTTCTGTCCCATTTGATGATAAGCTGACTTGTTCTTTCAAAAACGAAATCAACCTGTGATAAAACACATCAGTGACAGAGGTACTGTCAGCAAAAAAGGTGAAAAAAACAACAACAAAACTACACACTCATAGTAGCCTATAGAGGGAAAATAGCAATGTGCATTAGGAGCATATGCAGCGACTGTTGACATTAAGGATAAAGGGCCCAATGTTTGTTGCTGAGGCTGCTGCATCGTGGAAAAATCGATGGCTGCGTAATGACTGTTAGGCTTCACAATAGTTTGAATTTATTCAGGGAAAAAAAAAGCCCTCTTCACAACGTTTGTTGAACATGACGTCACACAGCTGTCCCGACGTTCAGGTTTCTATCCCTCAATGTGCTCCATGACCAACACCTTTTTGTTCTGTTATGAAGATACGAAAGACACAGAGAGCAGGAGAAGTTATAAGACTTTCCTAAATTCCTGCAAAAAATGCAGACTAAGCAAAGAAATAAGCTACACGTACACTATGACTCTGCTGTCGACACGCAATCAAACCCATAAAACACAAAACATGTGACGAACTGTTTTTCAATAATTTTAGCTATCAACTCATTAAAAGAAATGTGTAAGAGTAGAGCTGCCTTTAACATAGCGATCAACCCCTCAAATACATACTATGTTTAGGGCTGCCATCACAAGCAATCAATCCATCAAATACATATTATGCTTAGCGCTGCCATCAACAAGCAATCAGCCATCAAATACATTACATGCACAGAGCTGCTATCAACACAGCAATCAACCCATCAAATGCATAATATGCATGAAGCTGCTATCAACACAGCAATCAACCCATCAAATGCATAATATGCATGAAGCTGCTATCAACTCAGCAATCAGCCCATCAAATACATTATATTCACAGAGCTGCTATCAAACACAGCAATCAACCCATCAATACCTAAACATTCATACCGAACAAGCCGCCGTTGCGAAGTGGTTAGCGTCGCGGAACTCCCGGCTGGGAGGTCGTGGGTTCGAATCCCATCAGAGTCATGTGGGGTTTTTCTGCCCGACCAGCTCCTGCCCAGAGTTGGATTTGCTGTGGGTCAGACTGGGACCACACAGTCGAGTTTCATCCACTCAATGGATGCGTTTCTGAGAGTGTTGCTCAAATTTCCTGACCAACCTGCAGGTTCCTGTATCCCTCAGACCTGGTTGACGCCGGGATATATTATGAAAGGAAGCGTAGAGTACAGCCCTGTCATGTAGTCCAGACCGAAATGGAAATCCGTAGCATCATCTTAATCATCCTCATTCTCATCGATCAGCATTAAAAAAAAAAGTCTCAAATTCTGTGGCCCTTCATGCCTGCTCTCATGGTGACCTCAGTTTCGATGTCCTCTCCACGTCTGTGGCCTGGTTTGGTTCCGTCGAGGTCACCGGTATCGGCGAGTCCATGGGGGCTGTCCTTGGACGGACGTGGTGGCGCCCTCCGGAGGGAGAGCTCACTCACGCCGGCTCTGCGACTAAGCAATTATTGTCGTCAGTAGGGGGCTTAGTAGGTGATGTCCTGCGTATGTTAGATCAGAACAGGCGCCACTGAACACCACTGAAGTGACTCGGCAGCAGTGCAGTGTCTTCTCCAGTGGGTTGCCTCTGACGACTTGACATTGACTGCTCCCTGTGGATTCTCGGTGCCGGGGCTGTGGCGGGGCTGACCAGGCTGTGGCTGTGGATGGGGTGTTGGAATGAGCGGTGTGTGTGCACTGTCTCTGATGTGGCGCAGAGGTTGGGACAGCAAAAAAAAAAAAAAAAAAAAAAAATCATACCCTGTCATCAGCACAGCTATTAATCCAACAAACATAATACGTGCATAGAGCTCCTCTCAACTGTTTTACACAAAAAATTGGCTAGATTCTCAACAACAACAACCATCACCCCACCACCACCACAACTACAACAACAACAACAACAACACTACCCAACAACAAATATGCGTATCCTCTAAAAAAGACTACGCACCAAATTTCAAGTTGTGTAAAAGCTGAGGGGGTGGATTGTGGGGAGACATTCATTTCATTTTCACCTGCCATCACACAGCAAAGGCTTCTTCTTCCAGGTAGTAATCACATGATCTTGCATTAACTACAGTAATTTTTGAAATAATAATTACTTGTAAACATTGCAAAAATTGACACAGATTCATGCTCGCGCTCTGAGTCGATGACAGTCTCTTGATGTTTTTGGGTTTGTTATATTTGTTGTGTTTTCACTAAACATGTGTACAAATACGGTGAAATCCCTGTGGATGAAAGAGCGCTGAACACTTCAATCAGCCCATCGAAAACAACCCACAAATAGTCACAAAAAAGATGGACACTGTACAGGACAGAGTCGGAAACACTCCATCAGATCCACTGCCTACACAAAACCATGGGTCTCCCCTCATAGGACAGGTCTAAAACAAAACTCTCGTAACAACCAGGCTACAGTATCGATCCTTTGCTGTGGCGCTTTGAAAATTGTAACAAGATCATCCTGAATGTAAAATGACAATTAATATTGAAGAAGTAAATCCACGTCGCCCATGTAGCTACTCTTTGACCAGAAACGAAACATCATGCCTCGTTTAACTCTTCATATTGCCCCATGTGTAGGATGGTTTTCACCTCCTGAATCATGCTGTCTTGTACACAATCCTAAAAAATGTCAAATTGTTGATGATAAACAATCGCAACTTCAATTTGCCCCAGGTGTATGGTGGTTTTCACCTCCTTGAATCATGCTGTCTTGTACACAATCTAAAAATGTCAATTGTTGATGATAAACATCGCAACTTCAATTTGCCCCAGGTGTATGTGGTTTTTGCCTGCTTGAATCACACTGTCTTGCAGACAACTAAATAAATGAATTTTGGTGAAAACAATAGCAAAGAAAAATAATACATCATGTAATGTCATGCACACTGACATAACAAATAAA
>JAFLJL010003734.1:20254-22754 GCA_018398815.1 Conus ventricosus
ACTTTTTTTTCCCCACTATGTGGGCCCTTTTATTGCTGTACAGTACCTGTTTGTTATTGTTGTTGTTTTTTTCACCTTATGCTGTACGTACTCTGTCATGATTGTTTTATCACAGGTTGATTTCGTTTTAGGAAAGAACAAGTCAGCTTATCATCAAATGGTACAGAACACGTCTTCATAAATAAAAGAGATAACTGGTCACAAAATATACAGAACACGTTTTATTAAGGAAGCATTTCTAAGTAACTTGGAATGTTGAATTTTTTAACCTATATAGCAGCCTTCATCACTTGCCTTTTTTCACCTAGTGCATATATATATATATATATATATATATATATATATATATATATATATATATATATATATTATATATATATATATTCCTTTAAATGGCAATCATGCCAACAAAGCATCGTTCAAGGTACAGCTGATTTTTATGTCCTTGTAAAACGTACTTATCGTGCTTTGTAGTTTACAAATACCACATCAAAACAAGCAAACTTGACAAAACCATTGCCACCACAGAAAATTTTAATAGACTGGCAATTAAGCCAGTCGAAATGTCGTTTTAACATCTTATAAAAAAAATTCCTTTTTCAAATCTTAACAAAGAGACTGGTAATGAAGTGTTTCTTTATTTTACTCCTTGCAAGGAAGGTTCCACTCCAATTGCTGACATCTTACATCATCAACACAGTATAGTCACGAGATTACAAACGGCAGTCATATCAAAGTCAATCCAAATTATATATTATACATAGGACATAAATACACACTTTTAGCATACTGTCAAGTATATTTATGATGTAGAAAAAGTTGCAAAAGGTGTACTTAGTAATCGATGGATAAAAAATGCAAAACAACGACAATTATAAAGCATAGCAAATGTCTTTTAAAACAACAACAACAACAACAACAACAACAACAACCAACCAACCAACCAAACAAACAAACAGAGCAGACAAACCAAAAATAAACAAACAATCAATATGAAATGGGCACACACACACACACACACACACACACACATACACACACACATACACACACACACACACACACACACACACACACACACACACACACACACACACACACACACACACACACACACACACACACACAGAGGAAAAGTCATGGATAGATGACTGTTGAGATCATAAACTTAAAAGAAGTTCCACTCAATGAAAGAGACAAACCATTTGCAAGACAAAACACGAAGCGTTTCAAACCTCTTCAGTCTTCTTCATGTAAACAAACAACATTCAAGAAAATTGAAACAAAGAACGAACGATAACTTATCTCCTCAAATTGCACACAAAACGGATGTTCAAAGAGGTCGAAACGCGTCGTGTTTTGTCTTGTAGTTTGTTTGTCTCTTTCGTTCGGTGGAACATAATCTTCAACAACTGAACAAGATATCAGTAATTATGTTAAAAAAGTCCACAAAATTAACACAAGCACAAGGTGAAGATTCAGAAGGTTACAAAAACAACAGAGGCAGTATTTAAGGCTTTAAAGCTATGCAGAGCAATAAATGTCCAGGTAAAGAGGGAAAATAATGGTTAATGATCTTAGATTTCTCTGGAAACAGTAGGGCTTTTCGCAGTTCGTTCATTATTGAAGGGTATTTGAAAGGAGAAATATAAATTACACAAGACTAAAGGCATAAATTATGTTTACCGAAAAACTGGGGGCCCAAATAACGTTTACTTAAAGTGGGGTTTTTTTTTTTTTAAAAAATTTGCTCATGTGCATTTTGAACGAACCAATCAGCCTTGCTTGAACGTTTTCATGAAAATCAAACAGGGTTTTGGATCTGGAAGGTACGCGGGAATAACCTGAGAACAACTTTATGGCATAATACAGGAAATTACTACCAAAAGACCAAAGTGGGTTGTAAGATTGCTATCACAATGCCCAGATTCAATTAACTGAAAAAATTGTCAACTACTAACCTAAAGACCAAAAGGGTAATTGTTATAGTGCATCAACTCGTTACAAACACAGTCAGTAATGATCACCGTACTCTACAAAGATGGCAGATGGGACGATAAAAGCCCAAACGGCAAATGAAACAAACTGCAGCGTTACTGGAACACGACAAAAAAGCAGAAGAGCACACAAAACAAAGTGTGAAGTAACGACGATTTAATGCACGACACAAAACAGGACAAGAAATGTTCGGCAATATGCCTTCCTCAGCGACAAAATAATACAGACATAAACATGCACAATACTCCCTTTTTGAAGCCAAAGTGGTGAATGAAGTAGACAGAGGACAGTGGAAGAGAGGGTGAGTAGAGTTCGAGGAATAGGGCACGAGGAAAGAGGGTAGAGTAAAGTGAGGAGGAGGAAAAGGAGAGAGAGAGAGAGAGAGAGAGAGAGAGAGAGAGAGAGAGAGAGAGGGAGGGGAGGGAGAAAGAGAGGGGAGAGACAGAGAGAGAATGGAAGTAGAGGAAGAGTGGAGAATGAGAGAGAGACGAGGATGGGGAAG
>JAFLJL010003734.1:27754-47754 GCA_018398815.1 Conus ventricosus
TTTCGGAAGAGAAGGCCAGTTTGGCTATTGGTATGGATGACACATTACACAAATTATGCACCCTGCGTGAGGAATTAGAAGAATGAAGAAGAGCAAAGAAACAGAGAGAACAATATTGACTGGATGACACTGGAAATGACAGAATAAAAGTGCCGACAGGCAGCTCTTCAGTTGGCACTACCAAGGTAGGCAGCCTGTTGCGTACTCAAGAGTGTGGATTGTCAGCGACTAGAACCTTTGGCAAGGCACTTTTTTATGCACCCAGTTCTTTTAGAACCGGAGTACTTTACAATGGGAATGAAGAAATGTTCTGTGTGTGTGTGTGTGTGTGTGTGTGTGTGTGTGTGTGTTGTGTGTGTGTGTTGTGTGTGTGTGTGTCTGTCTGTCCGTCCGTCCATCTGTGGTCAAAATGTGTTCCATTCGCTCCAGACAAAACTACTGGGCCGATCTTTCTGAAAAGTTGTAGGTGTGTTCATTATGGGTCACGGGTGATGCCCAAAGTTACCATAATGGCCCATAACAGTTTTCCTTCTTTAAGGGATATCTCAGAAAGTACTTAGCCGATCTCTCTGAAAATTTGTTTGGCATGTTCACTATGAGTCATGGATGATGACCAATGTGTTATTTTACCGTTCTAACCGTTAATAATGGCTATAACGTCCCATAACGGGCTTTCTTCTGTATGGAAAGTCTCAGAAAGTACTTGGCAGATATGTTTGAAAATTTGTAGGATGTTCATGATGGGTCACAGATGATGCTCGATGAGTAAGTTTAACCGTTATAAACCGTTGCTAGCGGCTATAACGGCCCATAACGGTTTTTCTTTTTGATGGAATATCTCAGAAAGTACTTGGTCGATCTTTCTGAAAAATTTTGGGTATGTTCATTATGGTCACAGATCATGCCCGTAGCCCATAGCAGTTTTCTTCTTTATGGAAAGTGTCAGAACGTACTTGCCTTATCTTTCTGAAAATTTGTAGGTATGTTCATTATGGGTCACAGATGATGGCCGATGTTTACCAGAATAACCGTTACTAACGGCTATAACGGCCCAAAACGATTTTTCCTCTTTATGGAATATCTCACGTGTATTCAAGATAAAATGGGGGTATGTTTATATGCTTTGCATCTTGTTAAATGCTATGTTACTATTGTATCTGGGTGATAACAGTGTACATATTTGTTGGTTACCCTTCTTAGATGAAATGTTTTGCTCAAGAGTTATTTTACCCCTTAGCTCCCTTGACTGATGAATCGATTATTTTGCGTAAACTCTTTCAAATGTGAATGCCTCAGAACCTACATATTTGTTTATACGTCACGGATGTCGCAAAAATTAATGTATTTTATTCCTTACAACCGTACTGGGCTGAGAAGCCCATGTTTTCTCTAAACCGGTATTTTGCACCATTTTGAATTGTCCGTCGAACAAACCTTGAATAATTCCTGATTTGGTAAAAAAAAAGTATGAGAAAAACCGATGAATCCGAACACGCACATTAAAAGTGAAGTCCATAAGCTCTCATTCATAAATCACATGCCTAGGATCCTCTCGTGAATAAAGTGTTTTCCCTACACTTTGGAGAAGTTCGTGTATATACTTATGCACTTGCACATTCAAACACACGCACTCTACCTTACTAGATCAGTGCAAACACTGGCTTGGTTGTTTCGTCAGAATTCTCTCCTAGTCCTTCAATGGCACCATCTACTGCCTCGAGTCT
This sequence comes from Conus ventricosus, assembly GCA_018398815.1. Lineage (NCBI taxonomy): Eukaryota > Metazoa > Mollusca > Gastropoda > Neogastropoda > Conidae > Conus > Conus ventricosus. The sequence goes on from JAFLJL010003734.1 coordinate 29,479, forward strand.
GTTACTATCACTGTGACAAAGTTCCTGAGTTTAGTACTGGTACTATCAGAACCGTCAAAGCCGTTGTAACTGTCTATGGCTGTTCTGTCACAGTGCTAGGGCTAAACTGTCTCCTATGAACTGGAGGCCCTAGCACAGGTCTGTTAGTAGTGTCACTGTCAGCATGACGTAGCGAACTACAAGTTAGCCAGTCCACTTCGAGCCCATGTGTCGTACTCTCGAATTTCATCTGCTTGTTTACCTGACTGTCAGTGAACACTTTTCACGCGAGACGCTAAACTCGCCTGTGTGCACAGAATCCATGCGTCACTACATGAACAAGTCGCCTTCTTTGTCATTGTCGGAGTTTTGGTCATTCTACGAAGTTCAGACTTTCTGATCGAGATCTTGCTGATGACTCCATTCCTATGATGAATACAACTGAAAATATATGAAAATCGTCATCCGATAGACCATTTCAACAGTAATATTTTATCGAAAATTGTATCAAAACCACATATTGACGGCTATGTGGTGGGGAAAGTCAGTTGTGTTTTTCATCAATTTTCAAAAACAAAGTTCTCCGCTCAGACACCATCTTGGATAATGAAATGTATATTTATGAAAAAAAGCGCAATGGCAGCTTTTTATTCATCACAAAATTATTTTACACTGTTTGGCCTTTCATATTCAAATAGAGAAAAACATGACGCAAACACATTAAAAGTGGGTTCACTTTCTGACTTTAATTATCATAATTCAACACAGAACACATAATTGTCAAAATGTGACTTACTGCATTTTATTCCTTGTGTTCTGAGGTTTTCATCGCCAGTAAATATGTTTGAATACTTTGAATGGACGGCGAGCCAGACAACACTGACTCTGCAACAGATAGCACACATTTTTTTTCATTTCCTTCTCGCGAAGCCCGTTTTGAGTGCAGCAGTGTGTCGCTGGCTTTGCGGGGCAGCTCGCGCTACATATTGAAAGGCGCTGAGTGTGCTCAGTGTACTCCTTGGTCCATGCTACTCCTTGGTCCTTATTTCTCCATGGTGCTCAGTGTGCTCAGAGTGTGCTCAGAGTGTGCTCCGATTGCTCCGAAAGTGTTCCTGGTGTAGCGCTCTTAGTGTGTGCTCCTGGTGTGTGTTCCTGGTGTGTGCTCCTGGTGTGAGCTCCTTGTTATGCAAGGGAAATGAAAGGGAAGGAACTCCATATCGTTCCTCTGCGTTTTCGTTGCTGGCTGCTTTCCCTTAGCACCTGAACTAACCACCATTGTCTTCACTTGCACACCCCTTATCCCCACTACACCATCACACTATCATTATTATTGTTATCACTATTTTTATTATTATTATCATAACTGAAACTAAAAAACAAAGGTAATCCTCTTTAAATCAGACCTAAGATGTACTTTTGGGACCACCAGCATATAGCCGTTCTAGTGACCACACGTACATTTCCAACATTTACATAGAAAACACAAGTGTGCATTTTGTCCGGCCTGCTGTAGTGGCATCCCAGTCCCTCTTCTCCTCCTCCCCCACCCGCCTCCTACCTGAAATACTTGAATTTCCCCACAGCACTACAGTGTATGTAGTCTTGTCTTACTTTCTACTTGTGTTGGGCAGACTCCTGTAAATGTTTTGTGGCTTTAGCGGTGTGATTTAGTTACAATGCTTTTGTTTGAATAACTAGTTAGCACACTTAGTTGACATAGTATTAGGGGCTGTGTGATAAATTGTACTGTATTGGTATATTTCTTATTTGTGACTGAACAGTTTTCATCTGCTGTGTGTTGGAAGCGTTTTTCATAGCAGAGACGTTACTGGTTCACATTTGCCCTTAACTATGAGATCGTCTGGAATACCATATGTAGAGTTCTGTGGACGAGGGGTAAAATGACAGGTGAAAGATGAAACAGTTTGAAGGTTAAACAGCATGATTATGCCAGTGATCTGTCTGTGTCTCATGATGTGGATAATCCTCTTGACTAGGAAACGAAACATCCCAAACGTGTCAATAACAAATGCTGTCAGATTCATTCATTCAAAATAATCCTTTTTGTTTCTAGAAAGAGCGGTGACCTAATCAACAGGATTGAACATATTTTAAAAACATCAACTGTCTGGAATGAGTTTGACATCTGATGACAGGAAATCGGTGTGCATCTTGTGCTCTCTTTGGCCGATGTAAAACGTTGAAACAAAGGTGCAAGAACCCTGACAGATGTGTTGAAGAAAATGAAGTGTAGAAATATACTTTTCAATCAGATTTTCAATCTTCTGTCGAGTCAAGAGATTGAAAAGGTCATTGTAATCTACACGTGAAAAGAAACAAATTCTCTCCATGGATCATGAGCGAAGTGCATGAAGTATTCACACTTGCAGTATGGGAAGGTCTAGACAGAAAGGTGGCTGCATTTGCGGCTGCTGCATTGAGAAAATGGCTTAAAAGAATCTATTGCTGATTATAATGGCCATTTATATAGCCTTAGCCAATCTGTGTGCGATATTTGTGGTGTATACTGATGATGTAGACTGAATGTTGTCTAGTATTATTTGATTTTTGAGAATTCGTTTATGAGTCAGTGCTGAATTTATGAATTTACGATCTCGTGAATCAGGAAAAAAAATTGAATGAGTATCGAAACCATTCGTAACAAGAATGGAATATATGTTCTTGATCAAAATACATTGGCTACGTTCGTTATGCTGCTGCCAGAAATGCGCATCATGACAATGTGTCTTCTTCAGAACGTCCTAAGTCTCGCTTGTTGTTGTTTGTTTTTGTCAAGGTGCTGTTTTGGCATTGTGGAATCAACTTTCTGTTTGGGTTGTTTCAGAAGTGAAAAACCTTCACCATGAAACTGACAATCCTGTTTCTTGTTGCTGCTGTACTGATGTCGACCCAGGCCCTGATTCAAGGTGATGGGGTAAGAGTTTGTTTTCAGTGGTGTGTGTGTGTGTGTGTGTGTGTGTGTGTGTGTGTGTGTGTGTGTGTGTGTGTGTGTGTGTGTCTGCCGTTTTTGTTTTTTAATCACCTTTTCTTATTTAACTAGGGTGTTTATGTAAGTGTGTTTATGCATATATGTATTAATGAATGAATATGATGAGAGAGGAAAAAATACACAGAAGCACTTGTATCACAACAAGCTTCAAATTGTTTCGCTATTTATTGGTTTGTTCGTTTGTCTGCAATGTTAGGTACATTAATTAAACGAGTACATAAATATAGGTTCCAGAGGGAAATCGTAGTAAACTTTCGATCCTCTGTTTGCCCTTCACATAATCCTGAATGCTTATGATGTGGGAGAGCGTTATTCCTGTTTTCCATCTTAATGTTCTGTTTATTCACTATGTTTTATAGACCATATGCATCCTCTACAATCAACATGATTAATCTTTATTCCCGACTTCTCTGAAAAAAATGCTCTCGTATTTTAGTAGTGATTTTTTCGTCAACAAAGTCTTTAACAAAACATATATAACGAAACTAACAGATAAGAATGGAAGTGATTTCCAACAGAAACGGGATGTTAATAAGATGACACGGTTTCTTCAAATGTGTTTACAGATCTGATGAAATCTTTACAAATAAGATGAAGTAAAGAAAAAAATGAAACGAAAATTTTCGAAAAAAAACCGATTTCAAGATATCCCAATGCCTGGGTGACCCGCTGATCATGTATACTGAGAACAATGAATCATTTGAACATCAATAAACATGCGCCATGAAAAAATTGAAAGGTATTATTTTTTCTGTGAACAATGAATAGAATCACTTGGTTGCAAACATAAACATGAAACATCTAAAAAGGATATGAAATCTAACAGAAATAAATGGAAGAAAGTGAGATTCACCTATACGGTGCCACTACCATAGATTCTTCCAAAGTCATTGCAGTCCAGAGCAGAGTGTACGTAAGATTGAACACTGCCCAAACCATTAGCGCCCTAACTAATTTGTATATTGTAGCTTCCAATCTTGTTTACCAATCAGACTTTTATTTGGAGGGAAGGGGGGACCAGAGGGGGGAGTTCAAAATGGGTGGGCATGTACACTCCGTTCTGGCCTCGTCTGACCTTTTCAGAAAATACCACCAGTTTCACCGAATAAGGTGAGTCAGGCCTTGCGGTATTTAATTCTCATCAATAAACTGTAATGCCCTACTCCTACTGATCTTTAGATTTAAGAACCACGGACTTCTTGAGCCAGCAGGATGTAACAAGTCCTCACAGTACACAGAAGTGATGCATAAGGTCTTACTTTATGTTCATTTCACCACAGTCTCCGTGAGCCAGCAGGATGTAACAAGTCCTCACAGTATACAGAAGTGATGCATAAGGTCTTACTTTATGTTCATTTCACCACGGTCTCCTTGAGCCAGCAGGATGTAACAAGTCCTCACAGTATACAGAAGTGATGCATAAGGTCTTACTTTATGTTCATTTCACCACGGTCTTCTTGAGCCAGCAGGATGTAACAAGTCCTCACAGTACACAGAAGTGATGCATGAGGTCTTACTGTATGTTCATTTTACAAAATGATCCATAAGAGCTTGGGCCATGGTTAGCTTTCTTCTGGCACTTTTATTATAGATTTTTCTCCACGTTGTTGAACTGGCTAACCATAATCATGTTTATTGAAGCATCCTCCTATTTAGCTGCTTAATTATTGGCTGACCTTGTACTGTGTGCCGGTACTGCATTGTGTCTGTACCAGCGATCCACGTTTTACACTTCAGTCATCGTGTAATGGTATGACTTCTTACTGGCCTAGGTGATGTTTGTCGTGTGAAAAACAGCTAGGTGATGTGGTCCATTCTCTTTGGCGTACTGTAGATACTGTTCTTTTGTGTCCAAGACTCCATGAGTCTTTTCACAAGTCAGTTCTGATCAGAAGTCCCCGCTCTCTAAGACAAAAGGAAAGAGCAACGTGAAGCACACATACTACCTTATGGGGAAGTGCTTAGATCTCAGGCGCACCAGGAGTGGAGGGCCACAGGGAATGAACGAGGACTGAAAATATCGGATGTATCATTCACGAAGAACTATGGAAAAAAACATCTCCATGGATAATGCTTAAGAAGCCAAGGTGGTTTTTTTTATTCAGTACCTGGCTTAGTGTGCGGCTAAATAGGCTGTGGAGGAACATTTGCCATTTTGAAATCATTATTTCTGTCCAACATTCACATCTGTAGATGCAGCTAACAGTCACATGACATTTTGAAATCATTACTTCTGCCCTACATTCACATCTGTAGATGCAGCTAACAGTCACATGACATTTTGAAATCATTACTTCTGCCCTACATTCACATCTGTAGATGCAGCTAACAGTCACATGGCATTTTGAAATCATTACTTCTGCCCTACATTCACATCTGTAGATGCAGCTAACAGTCACATGACATTTTGAAATCATTATTTCTGTCCAACATTCACATCTGTAGATGCAGCTAACAGTCATATGCCATCTTGAAATCATTATTTCTGTCCAACATTCACATCTGAAGATGCAGCTAAGAGTCATATGCCATCTTGAAATCATTATTTCTGTCCAACATTCACATCTGTAGATGCAGCTAAGAGTCACCCGTGACCCTGTGTTGAAAGAACTTCAGATATTGTACTCCCACTTTGCGACAGGAAGCAGGGCAGAATTGGTAGAACAGCCATGAAATTTGTAAACAAAAACGGAAGAAAGAAGGAAATGGGAGGGAGAGATAAATCAATCTACTGGATTTATAGGCATGTTTAAGCATTCAAACAACGAGGGTTAATTCGAACATCCACACATAAATGGAAAACTTTCGTAGTCATCTACACATAGTAGGGAATAGACCCTGATTATCTAAATCAAGATGTGAAAGACAACATATTTTGGATAGATTTTTGTCTACAAGTTATAGTAATGAATATTATAGTAATGACATTGATAATTTAGTGGTATGAAATGTTTTATTTTCATGAAAAAGAAATTTCTCGACCAAAGGAAAGTTTCCGTTCGGTGCAGTTCAGTTATCAAATATATAATATCACAAACATTTCATAGACTTAAAATCATATGAAAAAAAGTACTGTACTGTGTGAACAAAACGTATTGAGCCATTTGACAGACAAAAAGCAGACTTAAGTTCGGACTGACAGCAACTTAGGTCAACATCATATATTGGGGTTTCTTTATACCAAGTGTTTTACATGGTAGTCTGTTCAGTTATCTTTCCATGCTTTATGCAAACAGGCGCCTGTGCGTGCATGTGTGTGCATGCATACACACACATACATACACAAACACACAAACCCACACACACACACAAACACACACACGCGCGCGCGCGCGCGCCGCACGCACGCACGCACGCACGCACACACACACACATTTAGTAAAAATGCCTCTTGTGTTTGTGGACAGAGCATCACAGTTGATCATATTATAATCTCATGTGCCGCTATAAAACATTTATACCCATGCTTTCTACATGTACTATTAGAAATGTTTTTGAATCACCAGAATTAACCTATGAATTCTTTCTTTCTTTATCAAAGAGTCCAATAAGTAAGTACTTATAGTTTCTTACATTCATTATCTCATACTTATGAGGTTACTTTTCAGTGAGTCAATCATTTACCTACTACTAAATCCACGTAAAAATATACGAAAGGACCATCTTCATCCGTCCCCTACCTCTCACTCCTCTCTCCCATATCAAAACCATTTGTAATTTTCTAGCTTTATCGTGGGGGGTTGTTTTGTTTGTTTGTTTGTTTTTTGTTGATGTAGTTTTTTTCGTCTAATATCACCTAGAGTAGATAGACGTTAAATTCGAAGCACACACACACACACACACACACACACACACACACACACACACACACACACACACACACACACACACACGTACACACACACACACACACACACACACACACGCACACGCACGCACACACACGCACGCACGCCACACACGCACACACACACACACACACACACACACACACACACACACACACACACACACACACACACACACACACACATTGTACGTTAAACATGTTGTATGGAATGTTTGCCTAATGAGCAAAAGTCGTTTAGATTGAAAGAAAAAAATACTGATAACTATAGAGATCCTGTACCAAACAACAATAGTACTATAAATGTATCAATATCTTTACAGGAAGTCAGGAATGCTGTCCGTCTGTTGGGAAATAAAAATGTTTCGGTTGGTTTGGATGGGATTTCTTACACGATGTTAAACCATTTACCAGAGAACTGGATATCATTTTACATAAATTATTTGACAAATGTTGGGAATGTGGACAAATTCCCGATATATGGAAGACGTCTATTGTGACTCCTATTCTAAAGCAGGGCAAGCCTCGGTCTGAGACGTCTAGCTATAGACCCATTTCAGTCACGTCTCATACTGGAAAAGTCATGGAAAAAATAATAAATTTTAGATTGGCCTATTACTGTGATAAAAAATGATGTATTTTCTTCACATCAATCTGGATTTAGAAAAGGACGAAGTACAATTGATCACCTGACACGACTAACTACTCAAATTAAGAAACAGTTTGCTAAACGTAAAAGTGTCCTTGCTTCCTTCTTTGATCTTACTAAAGCTTACGATAGAGTGTGGCACAGCCGATTTATTATATAAATTAAAACAAATTGGTCTTTCTGTGTCACGTCTACAATTATGTGAAATCATTTTTAAGTGGGAGACACATAATGACCAAAGTTGGGGTGACTTTATCATCCTCAAGATCTATAAATATGGGAATTCCACAAGGTTCTATAATCTCCCCATTGTTATTCAATGTAATGCTATATGACTTATATACATGTTTTTCATCATATACCAAGGTAGCTCAATATGCTGATGACATTGCAATATGGATTAATGTATCTTTAAAGAAAAGAACAAATTTACGTCACATAAATTATATTCAGAAGCTCTTTCAGCACGAGCTGGATAAATTAAATAGTTTATGCATTTGAATGGCTTTCAATTCTCTGTTGAAAAGACACATTTGGTTCTCTTTAACAATGGATATAACCCAAGTAACCTGCCTATATTCTTTCTGGGAGGACGGGAAATTTTTTATAAACTTGAAGTAAAATTTTTAGGTGTCCTACTTACACCAAAACTAAACTGGAAAAAACATATTGACTCAATTGTTACTAAAGCAGTTAAAAGTTTGAATTTTCTAAAAATTGTCAGTCATTCTCCATGGGGACAGGATCCTAAAGTTTTGTTGCATTTAGCAACCAGTCTTGTACGATCAAGATTGACTTACGGACAGGAAGTATTCTTTTCTGCTTCGCGATCGCATTTAAAGAAACTTCAAAGAATTGACAGTAAAGCTGTAAAGTTGGCCCTGGGTGTACCTGTGCATACTAAGTCCTCTGAAGCTTATAAGATAGCAGGCCTTTTGCCACTTGATGAAGAAAGGAAAATAAGTTCTGTAAAATATGTAGTGAGACGGATTGCGGTGGACGACCTTGAAGAGTTAAATACACGATCCGACATTGATTTTTCGAAAAATGCACAGAAAAATTCAAATTTAGAGACGCTTCGTTCATATGTTTCAGACGTTTTTAATTCATCAAAGATTGACCCACACGAGGTAGCGCCTCGCGTACTGGTTCCGCCGGTACCCCCTTGGGAACTAACGGAAGTAACAGTTAACATTTTTTCTTCTGATCTAAATAAAGCGATTTCGCCGCATGTGTTAGCAGCATCTGTCAAAATTGACATGGAAGAAAAGTTTACTAACTATTTGAAAGTATACACTGACGGCTCAGTTCTTGATGATGGTAGTGCGGGATCTGGCTTTGTAATTCCAGATTTCAAAGCTGAAAAATCATATTATTTAGGTAAGGGTCATTCCATATTTACAGCTGAACTAGTTGCTGTCCTGATGGCATTAAATTATTTAATTTCCTTGCCAGTCTCAATATTTAATATCCTGTTTTGTGTTGATTCACAGTCAGTATTAAAAAGTTTGTATTGTTTTGAAAATACACAAAGAGAGGAATTATTATTTGAGATTAAGTACATGTTGCACTGTCTTTACATGAAAGGTACTAATGTTGTATTTTCTTGGGTTCCATCGCACACCTCCTTCGTTTTTAATGATCAAGCAGATATGAGCAGCAAAAAGGGGAGCAAAGAATATATTTAAGGTTGATTGTCCTTTATCATACAAGGAAATTAGTCATATAATCGAGAGGGATTTCTGGAGTCAATACAGTTCCTCATCAAAACCTCGTCAGCAAACTCTGTCAAACTTTGTGTCGATTAGCCGACCGGTTTCTAGCCTGACTTTTAGACTTTTATGTAATTCCCTACGAACCAAGTTATTGCCAGACTGTTACGTGCGTATGTCGTGGGGATCTTTCAGTTCAACATGTGATTTTTGATTGTGAACTAACGAAACCCTTTTTGAATGGTGTTATACCAAGTGCTGACACTGGGCATGTTAATGTGTTTGACTTTTTAGATTCGTTGCCAGTTGTTTCTCTTGTTAAATTAACGAGTAACCTTTTGGGAAGTCCATTAAGGAACATTTTATAATCATAATCGTAAGTTAGATTATTTTAGTTATTTTTATCTAATTTTTCATAGTTACTGTCCTGCAATTCATCTATCCTTTATTTTTGTTCCATGTAACCACATCGTCCTCTTTTCTTTTATGATAATAGTCTAAAATTGTAAACAATATGTTATTTAGACGTCTGCAATCACCTATATGTGTGACGAGACGTAAAACAGAATTCCTTCCTACACACACACACACACACACACACACACACACAACACACACACACACACACACACACACACACAACACACACACACACACATTAACACGCTTAATCAAGTGAATTTGACTTTGCAGAAAAAAGCCAGAAGGCAAAGATGAAGTTTCTTACAGCAAGAAAGTTATCGGCAAAAAAGCGGTAAGATGTCGATGCCTTCGATGCTGCTGTTTTTTCCCTTTATCTATCGGAATACCTGTCTCTACTTTTCCAGTCAATAATCTTTCTAGACATCATGTGGCTAGCTATGTATCCATCTATCTTTTCATTCGTCCGTCTATCCATCTTTGGAAGAACCGTGTGTGTGTCGTGAGTCGTTTAAAGAAAATGTAAGAATTCACTGACAATATTTTTACTTCAGTTTAAAGACTTCATTAAGAAAAGTAAAACATAAACTTATCGGTGTGTAACTCTGTGATTTTGTTTTGTGTTGTGAGATGTTGATTTTTTAACATATTGATTTTAAATCTGGAAAAGAATGTCCGTGATGACCCAGGTGTAATCTGAATTGAAGACAGCTCTATGTGATGTAATGTTTTAATATGTTGTGACAGAAATTTCTTTTAATCCAAGAAGAAGCCTCCAGCATCATTCAATTGCAAATATAACTACAAAATCATAACTTCAGAAATGAAATGTAAATCTTGAATTAGACAAAAAGATGTGCTAATGCAAGGAACAGACTTAAGATGTGGGTGAAGCCAGGTGTTAGAAGTGCGTCTGATGTGGATACAGACTGAAATCCACACGATGTGGTAAAGTTACCACGATTCTTGAACAAATGTCTTGATACTTTATTTCTTGTACATAACACAATGGACAACTATGGAACACCTTGGTCAGTCACGTGACAGCAAAAAGCTCATCAAGGTAGGAAGGGAATGTTCTGTTCTCCATGCACGTGTACATTTACCTGGGAAGCATGTGAAAGAATGGATGACTTCTTAGGCAGTATATCCGTAGTTCTGAGAAACAGACTGTGGTAAAGGTTCTTTGCTAGCTCGTCCCATCACACACACACACACACACACACACACACACACACACCACACACACACACACCACACACGCACATGCCCACACATGCACACGCACGCACGCACACACGCGCACGTGTGAACGCTCACACACACACACACACACACACACACACAACACACACAACACCACACACACACACACACACACACACACACACACACACATACACGCGTCTTTTTATCTATCTATATATTTATTTCTCTGTGTCTGTATCTAGCTATCTCTCTATATGCATTGGTGTGTGTGTGTGTGTGTGGTGTGTGTGTGTGTGTGTGGTGTGTGTGTGTGTGTGTGTGTGTGTGTGTCAGAGAGAGTAAGAGAGAGAGAGAGAGAGAGAGAGTCAGGAATAGGCACAGTTTTTTTATTGCACAAAACAAAAAGGGCCCACAAACTTTTTTTTTCCCGTTTAATGATACTTGCGCAGGCTGGACAAAGGTGCAGAAGGGGGCACACCACGTAAAGGGTAAATGGGGATTTTTAAAGGGTCTTGTTGTTGGGGGTTTGAATTTTTATTTTTTCCAACAAATTAAATTTGGGCCCAAATTAATGGGTTTGCAAAAGGGTTTTTCTAAATTACCAGGGAAACCCCTTTTCCCGTAGAGGTCCGGTTTGTGGGGCCGGGGAACCCCAAACCCCCCGGCCAAAATTTTTTGAGGAAAAACTTTTGTTTTTTTGAAAAATTTCGGGACCCCCAACCCATCCGACATCCCCCCTTTTTCAGGGGCTACAAAGGCTTTTTTTCCCCTTTTTAAAAAGAATCTTACTGCCACAAACCCAAACCGACATCACCACCCCTTTTCTTAAAGGCTACGGCTTTTTTTTTCCCCTTTTGAAGAATTTTTAAACTGACCCCCAAGCCACCCCGAAAATCACCACTCTCTTTTTCGGGGAAAAAGGTTTTGTTCTTTTTTTGAAGAACTTTACTAAACCAAAACCATCCGCCCATCCCCCACTCTCTTTTTTCAGAGGCTCCAAGGCTTTTTTCCCCTTTTTTTAAAAATTTTTTTAAGGGTTAAAAAAATTTTAAATGAAAAAGGGCAAGGGGATGTTTTTTTCCCCTTAAAAAAACAAAAATGGGGGTAAAAAAGGTTTTTTTATTTTGTCTTCATAAATAAAGAACCGAAACAAAATTTTCCCTTTTTTTTTGGGGAATATGGTAAAATCATTACGAGTGATCAAGTAAGCAGACAAGTAAGCATACAAAGGAGAGAGAAAGAGAGGGGAGAGAGAGAGAGAGAGAAAGAGGGGGAGAGGGGAAAAAAATTTTCGGGGTTTTTTAACATTTTGGAAAGAAAAATGCCTGGGTGGCAAATTTTTGTCTAGGGCTTTTTTAACACTGCTGGCTTTCATACACACACACACACACACAAAAACACACCCCACACACACACAAAAACACACAACACACACACACACACTAACACACACACCACACACCCACACCCCACACACACCCCACGCACGCACGCATGCAAAACACACACGGGGCGCCCCGCGCCCCATGAAACGCACGCACACACACAACCACACACAAAACACACACACACACACACACACAAAACACACACACACACCACAACCCCCTCCCCTCCCCTTTTCCCCTCTCCCCCTCTCTTTTTCTCGTTTTCTCTCTTTTCCCCCCTTCCTCCCCTCTCTCCCCCTCGCCCATTAAAAGGGGCGTTCTATTTTCCCCCGGAAAAAAAAAAACTTCAATCTATAACAACATTTTTTTGCAGTTCACCTTTAAAGGACTCCCAAAACCCCGGGGGAGAGAATGCTGAATCGGGGGGCCACAGACACGATGCGAACTTTTTTTTTTGGGTTTTTTTGTTTTTTTTTTTTTTGTTTTGTTTTTTTTTTTGTTGTTGTTTTTTTTTTTTTTTTTTTTTTTTTTTTGTAATAGTTTTTTTTTTAATTCCGAACTCAAAAAGAATAAATCAGTAACGAATAAAAAATTTTGAAAAATCCCATATTCGATTAAGTAAAAACAAACGATAAGATTTTAATACATTAAAAATTTAAAATCAGGGTTGTTGAAACACAAATCACATTTTTTGAACAAAAAAAGAAAGTTTTAAAAAAAAAAAAAAGGGGTATCTTCGTTTCTGTACCACAAATAGGTTTTGGAGAATTCCCTTTTAACAATTTTAAGGGGTTTTTTTGTACATCAAATATATACTTTTTATGAACTTTTTATGAAGAAAATTAACTTGCAAAGACACATAAGGCATAAAAGGTTTTTTTTTAAAACCCGAAAAAGGGACAAACAAAACCAAACAAACAAAACCAAAAAAAACCCAACAAAGAAACCCCTTAAACCCCACACACACACAAAACCCCACCACACACCACCCACACCACAACCCCACCCCACCCACACACACAACACCAACAACACCCTACGCACCACACACACAACCACCCCAAACGAAACACACACCCACCCCACACAAACCACCCACCACCCCACACACCCCCACCACCACACACACACACACACACCACCACACACACACACACCACCCCATTTGGGGTTTTTGGGCCATACCCTTTTGGATAAAATTGCAAAAAATTGTTTTTTCCCCGGGCAAAAAAAGGGCCAAGGGGGACGCCATTGTGTTAAAAAATTTTCCATGGACATGTTAAATAAACACCCAATATTTTTTCTTTTTCAAAAATCGGTTTTCAACCCACAAAAATATTTGAACTGATGGTAGAACCTTTCTTACTTACACTTAAAAATTTAAAAAAATTTGGGCGGTTGCGGGTTTAAAGGCAAACGTTCAATCAGACTAAAAATTTACAATCAAAAACCAACCCGGGAAATTTTTCATTAACCCAACAATTTCAAAAATTCACATTTTCTTTTAAACCCCACATTTTAAAACGTTTCCCAAAAGGGTTCGTACATGCTGGCATTGCCAAAAAATTTTTGGGAATTTTTTTTTTTTCCCTCAATCACAAAAAGAGAAATTTTCCCTGACAATTAAATTTCTCATGCTTGAAAAATAACGGGGGTTGCCTTTTATGTGTTAAAATTCCATTTGAAACCATTTTTTAGCTTTATTTTTTTTAAACTGTCGAATTTTGTAAAAATTTTTTAAACCCCTTAAAATTTCCCCTTCTGAAAATTTTACATTCCTTTATTGAAAAAAACCGGGCCCTTTGTTGTGCCCCTGTTTTAATCAACTGTAGGAATTGGGGCCCCCTCTTGAAATTTAAAAACGGATTTCGTGAATAATTTACTTGTCATCCCTTCCTCACAGTATTTGGGGGTTGGGGGGGGGGGGGTCTTTTCCCCTTCCTTCGAATATTTTTTTCAAAAGCACAAACGTAGCCATTGAATGAAACCAAAATCCTTATTGAAACAAAATTTAAAATAAACCCAAAGGATTGGAAAAAAAAAAATTTCACTGTTTAAATTCCAGCAAAATTCTGTATGCAGGTACATCTTTTCAACCCATTTTTAAATCTCCCCCAAATTTTTAAGGGTTGAATTACAGAAAAAGGCCTGAACAAATTTTTCCCTGCATTTTAAACACGAAAAATCGGGCCTACTCTCTGTAAGCCTTAAATACATCCTCCAGTACTTGTTTTTTATAAAACCATGGCAGATTGATCCTATTTTTTGGGATATTTTCCCTGTTTTTCATACACCGAAATAAGCATTTTCCCTTCCACCCTATGTTTACTGGATAAGTTTTTAAACAACCCAAAGTTTTTGGGAAAGGGCATTTTTATGCTTTTTTAAAATTTGGTATTTTCCAAATTCCCCCCTGTTTAACCCCTTTTCACAACCTTTCCTTTTAAATTTTCGGTCTTTTTGGTTTTCCCCCAAAACGAATTTTAAATATAAAGTTCTGGATTTAAAATAAATTTTAGTCCGGGGGGTTTATAATAAAACCCCATGGGGGGTTTATTTTTTGATAGAATCATAGTTTTTAAGCCTGCACCCCTGCCAAAGGCTTATCAGTTTTTTTAGCCAAGTTTTATACAGTCCCGGTGATTTCCGCAAACTTTTCTTCCCAAAAATTTATAATTTTTCCCTTGTTTTTAAACATATGTAAACCGATGCCCAGAATTTTTAAAATTTGGGGGGGTTCCACTTTTTGTTCAAAATTTTCTTTTAATTTAAAAGGGGAATTTCGTTTTTCCCACCAGCCTACTTGGGGTTTTTTTTTTCTTGCTTTTTTAAATGATTTCCCGAAAACTCTTTCCCCAAATTTTTTCAAAAATGCAAAAAGATTTTCCCCAAATGATTTTCGAAACTCCCTCTGCAATAGTTTTAATTTCTTTTGCGTACTGGGTATAACCCTTTTTTCATTACGGCTACTTTTAATTCCTTTTTTTTACTTTTTTTTTGTCCCCATCAATTGCCAAAAACCTTGGACCAAAGCCCAAGGCTTTTAATACCCTTTAACATAAAATCATAACTTTTCACTGGCCCAAAAAATTTTTCAAAATCCCCGGCCAAAAAATATAAAACCCGTTTTTTTTTTGGGAATAATCAAATCAAGTATGTCCCAAGATAAGACAATATTTTCCCCCAATACCTGGGTTTGGAAAAAAAACCCCCCTCGGGTCCCCCATTGATGATAGAAAAGGGAAATACATGTTTTAAGGGGGGGTCAGCAAAACCAAATAGATCCCTTTTTACAAAACATTCAAAGCGAGAGGGGGCACCCGTTTTTTTAAACCGGGGCTTTAGATTTGTTTTGCCCTTTGGAAAGCCAATAAAAAACCCTTTTTTTTTGTTTTGGTTTATGAGAATTTTTCCCTTTTATTTAATCCACAATTTATCACCCTCCAAAGAATGGACCAATTGCAGCCAGAAAAATTTGAAAAACTCTGCTGTGAAACCGCGCTCCCCGCTTTTCATATTTTACAAAATTTTTTTAGAGCAGCCCCCCCCCGCCCTTTTTCAAATAATTTTTTCCCTCCCCAAAAACGGGCCTGACCCCCCCTTAAAGGGGGCAAGTCTTCTACTAAATTTAATTTTTTTCACAAGGGGGCCCAAAATCTCTTTTAGAAAAACAATTTTTCTTTAAAAAGTTAAATTTTACCCGAGGGAAATTCTCGTTATTTATTTAAAAAGTAGTACCGTTATCACGCAAAATTTATTGTTTCCCAAAAAGTCCCCTTCCCAAAAAAAGACTAAAAAACCGAGGTTCCGATGTGAACGTATGCTTTTCCTCTTGCCACCTCAAATCCCAACACCAACTTTTTGAAAAAAGGCCAGTTTTTGGGCCCTTGGTATTGGGTGACACGTTACCCTACATGCCCCTTCATGAAAATGGTAAAAAATGAAGGAAATTTTAGTGCACGAAAATTTACCCGGGTTTAAATTTGGGAAACCCACTGAAAAATTCCCGGGAGGCAGCTCTTCAGTCGGGGCTACCCAGGGAGGGAGCCCGTTGCATAAACGAGAGTGTTTAAAAATTATATGTAAAAACGCTTAAAAGCCCTAATCTTTTGAGAATAGGCGCATAAAAAATTTCCATTATTATTTTTGTTGGGGGTTTAAAATTATTAAATTTTTATTTATTATTTTTATTATTTTTATTATTATTATTATTAATTTTTATTAAAAAAGTTTCGTTTTTTTAAGGCCCAAAAATATTTTGTTTTTCTTTCTCCCCCCTTTTTGCGACCCATTCCTCGCCCTAGAACGCAAAAAGCACAACCCCCATTTTCTTTCTCCCCAAAAACTAATTAAATTTTTGTCTGCATTTTTTTAAGCTCAAAAAACCTTTCCTTTTTCTGAAAAACGCTACTTTCCCCAGATCCTCTCGATAATTGAAAATTACCTTCAAGATCTTTTATTTTCTTCGTCTTTCCGTTTTCTTTCAACATTTTCACACGAAAGGTTTTAAAAATCAAATCTTTATAAACAATGTATCCAAAAAAGTTGGGCAGATTCAACAAAGTGAATTTTTTGAAAATTCGGAGTTTTTGGGGGGACCCCCAACGACCATAGGGGTGCTGCATATTCCTCGGTAACCCCTTTTTGGGTCACCTGGTTTAAATTCTTTTTTTTAATTATTTTCTTTTAAAAGAGTAAATTGAAAATTTTCCTTTAAAAAAATTTCCTTTTTCTCTACATTGTTCTAAAATTAAATGTAAATTTTTTTAAAGTGGCAAATTTGATAACCTATAAAATATCACGTCCCTTTTCGAATTGCAAAGGGCCCGTCTGAAATGAAAAGAAATCTAAACCACCCCTGTTGACAAAGGGTTTTTCTCCTCCGGTTTTATCTTGTAATTTTCCCGGGTTCAAATTTACCCAGATGTCGTTAATTCCAAAACCCTCCCCTGGGGGGGGGGGGGGGGGGGGGGGCCCCTTTTTTTCTTGCCCCCTGCGCTTTTGGAATTTTTTTATGTTTGGGAATTTTAGCAATTTTAAAGATAGGTTTTTTTAAATAAATTTTCCCGCGCCTCCAATTAAAGACATTTTTGCCCGACTTCTCGGATATAATCTTTTCCCAAAATCCCCTTTTAAAACCCGGCTTGTCACATTTGGTCCGTAAAACTGCCAGTAGACATTCCCTTTTTCCATTTAAATTTTATTGAAGCAAAAATAGAATTAACCCCCTGTGTCCCCTTTTTAAAAAAAAAGCTGAAATCGGTTTCCACCGGGCAAAGATGCGAACCTTTTACAACATTGAAGGGGACCTTTATCGAAATACATGTACTCCAACGGGGCAACCCAAATGCCAACCAAACCCATGACAAAAACCCACACAAGTCCTTTGCTTTCTTTCCGGGGTTTTCCAACACAGGGTGTGGGGACAGGCCCAAAACAGGGGGGGTCAAATTCAATGATGAATCGGGATTTCACAAGTTTTACTGTCAGCAGATTTTGTAACTTATGCATGCTGTAGTTTTGCTGCCATTTTTTTTGGTTTTTATAAATCAATTTTTGAAGTCACCAAATATAATTATTTTAAAAATTTTTTTCACTACATCACCTTTGGACGCAGACCTTATTCGGGAAATCTGTTTTTTCACCGGGTTCCTGTATAAAAATCCACTAATGGGGTTTTTATATCTTTTACCTTTTTTTAATCCCAAAACGTTCAAAATCATTAAACGGGAAGTTTGTTCAGTCCTTTTTGCAAGTTTGTTTTAGTCTTCGCAATTTAACGAAATGCAGAATACGAAGGGAAACCCATATTCTTTCGGGTTTTTTTGGGTCTAATTCCCCTTTATCCCCGGAAACCCGTTACGTTTAAGGGCACATCCGTTACAAATGAAAACCCGATGTGAATTTACCCAAACAAAATAATGGGAAAATTATGGGCCTTTTTTTATGAAGAAACGCTTCAGTATTTTCCCTTTTTATTTCCCTTTCATTGTTTATGTTCAAAAACCTAAAACAGAGACCTTTTTAGTTTTGGGCCCTGTACTGTGCCAAGGCAAAAATTT
>JAFLJL010003734.1:52754-59831 GCA_018398815.1 Conus ventricosus
CCCTTAAAATTGTGGTCTGGTTTGGTAGGGGCAGATTTTGCATTTTTGGGTTTTGGAGCAGGGGTGAGTAACCTGTGGTGTACTGTGGTTTCTGTTCACACTGGATCGCACGAGGAGGTCGTTGAGGTTTTTGTCACGTTTGAATGTGATCATTGGGGTTGTATGAAGCGGTTTTGGTTATGTAAATTCCAATTGGATTTGAGATCCTACAATGGGAGTTCGTGGTAAGGAGGTAGCTGTGGTCGTCTGTCTTGAGGGTGGATGCTGGGTCCAGAGCAGATGTTCTGGATTACAGCTAGCTGATGGTGCGGCGATTGCTGCATTGGATAGATACTGGGGATCCGCTTGTGAAGAATTGTGACATTTTGCACTGCTTGTTAGTGAAGTCTTCCTCCAGGAGACAAGAGAAGACGAGAATGTGATATGATCGCTGTCTTTATGTGTGGGTTGTGAGATATAGTCTAGGTAAGCAAGTGCGTCGGTGGGTTTGGTAAAAAATGGAGGTTTTGATAGGCCTTCTCTAGGAGAAGGTAGTCTAGTAGATGACCGACCGCGAAATGGTTAGTTAATCGGATAATGAAGGAAGGTCTGGGCCAAAGTTGAGAAGTTAGAGTCTTGTTTTTGGCATAGATGTGCTCCCAGTCCATCATCGATATACCTTTTTGTACAGTTCAGTGGTGGGGCCTGTGTATGTGTTTAGTAGGGGCGGTGTTCCAAGTGTCCCAAGAAGAGGCTAGCATAGCTGTCCCCATTTTGTACCCATGCAACACCAACTACTTTGTGAAAAGTGTGCTTGTTGAATTGAACTGTGTTCAGGTGAGGACTAATTCACGAGTCTGAACCAAAAGGGTGGTGGGAAGGTGTTTTGTCGGGTCCGTTTGTCAAGGAAAAATTGAGCCCTTAGTCCATCAGAGTGTGGGATGGAATTGTAGAGTGACCACCACGTCAATTTGAAAGGAGGCGGTGAAACGGGGTCTGTTTGCGAGTTAATCATGTTGATGTGTGGTTGTGTCTTTGAGTAAGTGGGAGGCTTTGTACTATGGGTTGAAAGAATTCTAGTAGTGCGAAATGTGTTCAGTGGGCAGCGTGCAGGCTGAAACAATGGGTCTGCCAGGTGTGTTCATAATGTGTATTTGGGAGTAGAGAAGGTGGCTTTGGTGTCCTGGTCATAATGAGAGGTTGGCTGTAGTGTAGATTGTTGAGTCGAATTCCTTCTTTGATTGAGTTAGCAATGATTTTCTGGAGTGAGAGGGTGATGTTTGAGTGGGTGTAGAAATTTGTTTGGACAGTTTGTTTTTGTGCTTCGCTTGTAAATTGTTTGTCCCAAACTACCACGCCCATCCCTTTCTGCGTGGTTTGAATGAAACAATGTCCTGTCTTTCTCTAGTGATTTGAGGCGTTATGTTGTTTTGTGAATTGCAGGGAGTCGTCAGGGTTGGAGTTGATCTACGGCTGAGGTCTAGTTTGCCATGTTTTTATGTAGAGTTCAACTCACTGGATTGTTTAGGTGGTTGCCGGAGCATTGGGTTTGAAATATTTTGAGTGAAGTGTCGAGTTGGGGGGTGGGGGCCTGGTATGTTTTCAAGGCGCCATCAACGAAGTTTCCTAAAAAAAGCCTTTCCACGTCAATGTGGTTCGGGTGATTGTCGTTGTGGTTAGTAGGATAAATTTCAGTCCTTTTTGTTAAGACTGATCTTTCATCGTCAAGAGGGGAGTTGTCAGGATGCATTAGAACAAGAGGGTGTGGCAGTGATCAGAATGTGGTAGTGGGGTCAGGGTTGTGTTTGGAAGCAGAAGGTCAGGGGCTGAGTAGTGTTTGTCTTTTGTAATTGTATATTTGTTTTGTTGGTCTTGGTTGCATGTTTAAAGATTGGTTGTGTGTAGGATGTAAGTTTCGATTGGAGGCAGTGCGTGGCATGAAGATTGTTGTTTTTTTTTGAAATTTGAGAAGTTGGAGAAGATTTCATGGGGAAACTGAGTGTTTTATATTGCCAACAGAGTTTTACGACTGGCCCGGAAGAGAATCGTTTCGGATATGATAGTGGTGTGTGTGGAGGTTAAGGGTGTGAAGTGAGAAGCCACGGTAGATGTGTAGTTTTAAAGACATGTTTAACAAGTGGAAATGGGATGCCCTGATTTGGTTTTCTGAAACTGGGTTTTGCATAGCCTATGCGAATGGTGGATGTTGGGTGGTAGAAAAACTGAAGTGGACCTGCAGAAGCTGGCATGGTAAACGGGAGAAAATTGGCAGTTGCATTGGGTGTTGTTGGTGGTAGTTGTTGTGGCAGGTTGAACAGAGACACGCTGGGATCCCAAGAAATGCACCAATGACGAATTGAAAGTGTTATTTAGGTGGGACAGTCGAATCAAAAACAAAAACTAGAATCAAATGGAGGCAATGGAGTGAGAAGTGGTATTCACGTTCACAAGTACATGGTAGGGGGTCAAGACGAACTTAAAAACAACACAACAAAGGTTATCGCAACACAAAAAGGTTATCGCAACCTTAAAATATGCCATCCACTGCCACTGTGTGGCAAATCTACATACGGAAACGCACCAACACTTGAAACACCATCGCTGAACATCTGGCTGATATCCGCCACCCACCGACCCAAACCCGTCGCCTACACTTCAAACCACACCTCAACACAACATCGACCATGTCCGAAAGTAGGGCACCTGGCATCACAGAGTGACAGCTTTGAACCTCACAAACCTCAAAATCCCATCTCATTTCCCAAACTGCACACAACACCCCCAAGGCGATCAATATCCAACAATAACCAAACCACACATACCCACATCTCGTCCACATAGTAGGCATATATCCACCCCCTACCAACACACACACTACACACACACATACACTACACTTACATACACCACCACCACATCCGTCTTCCTCACTTCATACAGTAGATACAGCAACCCTCCATCCTATCTAATCAATCTTAATATTGTTTTGATCCTTCCCTTAAATCCCCCCCCACCCCCCCCCCCCCCAACACACACACACCTTTCTCCTCACCTCTTTTTTTTTTTTCATCATATCTAACCACCATTACACAACCAATCACAAAGATAGTAATACCATCCCTAAGTAAACTAGACACACAACCCTATCATATCACACACACACTCCTCCCCTGACGCAACCCACCCCCCCCCCCCCCCCTCTGTTTCCTCTTCCTCCCATAATCCGCCTGCCTCATGTTCCCCATGTCCGCCTCATAGAATTTAAGGATAAGTCATTTCTTCCCTTCTGTTTTTTTTTCGTAGTTTGTACTGTCCCACAGTTAAATGTGATTTTATTTTTTCGCCTGATGAAGACCCAAGTGGTTGAAATGCATCGGTCTTGTCCTTGGCTGTTGTGTCCAATTCAATTGGGCGTAAGTTCTAAAACTCAATTCCTGATACTATCTGTAAATGTTTTACATATTCTAGCGGGAAATGGGCAGCTTTAATTCTATCAGTGAAATTTTCATAAATCTATCTGTAAATGTTCAACATCTTTAATTCTATCTGTGAAAATTTTCATCTATAATTCTATTCTGTAAATTTCATCTTTAATTCACCTAGTGAAATGTTCATCTTTAATTCATCTGTGAAATGTTCATCTTTAAAGTCCATGCGTTGATGCTGTTCAAAAGTACCTAAATCATTAACAAAATGTTTCGATAATACAATTACAACCAAAACACAATGCAACGCAACGCAACACACAAAAATACAACACAACACAAAAAACACAAAAAACAGAACACAACACAACCAACACAATAAAACACAACACAACACAACGCAAGACTCATTAATACAGTACAACACAACACCAACGCAACACAATAAACCTCAAATACACAAACACAACGCACGCAACGCCAATAAAACACAACACAACACAACGCACGCATCCGCAAACGCAACCAATAAAACACAACACAACACAACGCACACCAATAAAACTCAACACAACACAACGCAACACAATAAAACACAACACTACACAACGCAATAAAACACAACACAACATCAACGCAATAAAACACAACACAACACAACGCAACACAATAAACACAACACAACGCAACGCAATAAAACACAACACAACACACGCGCAACACAATTAAACACAACACAACCACACGCCAAAACGCAATAAAACGCAACAAAAAGCACGCAACACAATAAAACACCCACGAAACACAACGCAACAACCATAAAAAAAAACTCAACACACCTACACAATAAAACAACACAACACGACCAACACAATAAACACAACACAACACAACCAACACAATAAATAATAAAAAAGCACACACAACCAACACAACAAACACAACACAACACACCAACACAATAAAACACACTCAACACAACGCAACACAATAAAACACAACACAACACAACACAACACAACACAACACAACTACAGACACAACTCAACCAACAACAATAAAACACAAACACACAAACAAAACACAAACACAACACAACGCAACACCAATAAACACAACACAACACAACGCAAGACTCATAAAAAACAACACAACAGCAACACACCGCCACACCATAAAACACAACACAACAACAACGCAACACAATAAAACACAACACAACACAACGCAACCAATAAACACAACGCAACACCGATAAGCACGACGCAACACAATACAACACAACACAAGTAAAGCAGAACACAATGCAACTAGCACAAGCAGACCGCAACACGAACACAACACAACAAAACGCAAAACGGAACACAACCAACACAACGCCAGCGCAAGACAATGGAATATAACACAACAAACAAATTTTGACGCAACGCAACGCAACATAACAAAAGGCAACACAACCATACATAATATAACAAGATAACGCAACACAGGAACATCCCTACACAACAGAACACAACTAAAAGCAACACAACACAACACAACAAAGCGCAACGCAACGCAACACAACACAAGGCAGAGCTAGTAACGCATTACTACACAACGTAACGCAACATAAAAAGAAGACAACACAATACAATACGATATTTTACAATATAACGGAACACAGTACAACACAACACAACACAGCGCAACAAAACACAACACAGCGCAACAAAACACAACACAGCACAACACAACACAGCGCAACAAAACACAACACAACACAGCACAGTACAGCACAGCACAGCACAGCACAGCACAACACAGCACAGCACAACGCAACGCAACAAAACACAACACAACACAGCACAGCACAGCACAGCACAGCACAGCACAGCACAACCCCAACGCAACAAAACACAACACAGCACAGCACAGCATAGCACAGCGCAGCACAGCACAACGCAACGTAACGTAACAAAATACAACACAACACAACACAGCACGCAACAAAACACAACACAACACAACACAGCACAGCACAGCACAGCACAGCACAGTACAGCACAGAACAACGCAACAAAACACAAACACCAACACAAACAGCACGCAACAAAACACAACACAACACAACATAACACAACACAACACAGCACGCAACAAAATGCAACAAAAACACAACACAACACAACACAACACAGCACGCAACAAAACACAACACAACACAACACAACACAACACAACACAACACAGCACGCAACAAAACACAACACAACACAACACAACACCAACACAACACAGCACAACACAACACAACACAACACAGCACAACACAGCACAGCACAGCACAGCACAACACAACACAACACAACACAACACAACACAGCACGCAACAAAACACAACACAACACAACACAGCACGCAACAAAACACAACACAACACAACACAACACAACACAGCACAACACAGCACAACACAACACAACACAACACAGCACGCAACAAAACACAACACAACACAACACAGCACGCAACACAACACAGCACAGCACAGCACAGCACAGCACAGCACAGCACAGCACAGCACAGCACAGCACAGCACAGCACAACACAGCACAGCACAACACAACACAACACAACACAACACAACACAGGGCAGCTCAGCACAGCACAGCACAACGCAACACAACGCAACATAGCAAAAGGCAACACAATACAATACGATATAATACAATAAACGCAACACAGTACAGCAAAACACAACGCAACGCAACGCAACACAACACAGCGCAGCACAACACAGCACAACACAACGCAATAAAACACAACGCAACAAAACACAACGCATCACAACACAACACAACACAACACAACGCATCACAACACAGCACAACGCAACAAAACACAACATAACACAAACGCAACGCAAACGCAACGCAACGTAACGAACACAAAGCAACGCAACAGAACGCAACGCAACGCAACGCAACGCAACTGTACGTGATAGTTTTTCAACGTTACCCTGGGTCCGCGTGGGACTTCCGAACTACCCACCCCCACCCCACCTCTCCTCCTCCAACTCTGTCCTCATGGGGGTGGGGCGGGGAGGGGGGGGGGCAGAACCTTCTCAACGATACAGCACGATCCACAGCGACCCCGAACTCACCGTTTCTGATCAATCTCCGCACAGACATCTCGTCATTTTTTTTAAACTTAATCTTCCCCAGACCACCACCACCACTATCATCACCACCACCATCACCACCACCACTTTGTTTCCGTAAGCCCCACCCCACCCCACCCCACCCCACCACAACTGAACCACACCTGTGCTTAGTAAGTCTCGTAGTGATCGAAAACATCATTTATCTCCACTTGTTTTCTTCCATTTATTTATTTATTTGTCTGTTTATTCGTATATTTTATCTATTTATTCATTCATTCATTCATTCATTTCACTTTTGTTGGCCATCTCCGTGTCTCCTCAATGGTTTTATTCCATCCTAACGCCTCTCCTCCCGGCTCACCCACACTCACAGGCACAGTCAGGATTTGTCATGTGTCCGTGTCACCGTTTTTTTTCTTTGTTTTGGTTTGGTTGTTTCGTTGTTTGTTTCTTTGTTAATTTGTTGGTTTTTTTTTGGTTTTGATTTTTTTTCCCCTTTATTGTTTGTTTGGAGTTTGTTTTCCATTT
>JAFLJL010003734.1:60831-70831 GCA_018398815.1 Conus ventricosus
CGACCCCACACCACCCACCCCCCACACCCACACCACCCCACACCACCCAACAACCACACCACACCCAACACCACAAAACCACCAACCACATCACACCACCAAACACAGCACACCACCACGCCACACCACACCAACACACCACACCATACAACACCACACCACCGCACCATACCACACCACGCCACACCACACCAAGCCACACAAGCACACCACACCTCAAAACCATACGACACTACAACTACAACCAGACCACACCACATCACACCACCACACCACATCGCACCAAAACACCACACCACACCACACCACACCACACCACACCACACCACACCACACCTCCACACCAAATCACAACACCACACCAGACCACAACACACCACACTAACGCACCAGATCATACAACACCACACCACCGCACCATACCACACCACGCCACACAAGCTCACAACACCACACAACCATACCACATACACCACACCACCATACACACACCACATCACGCCACCACACCACAATCACACCAAAAAAACACCCCACCCCACCCCACCACACCACCACACCACACACACCCCACCCCACCACACCACACCACACCACACCACGCCACACCACACCCCACCACAACACACCACCACACCCCACCCCACCACACCACACCACAGCACAACACTACAGCACCACAGTACACACACCACCACATCACAACCCACCCCACCACACCACACTACCACACCACCACATTACACCACACCATCACACCACAACCACACCACACCACACCATCCCACACCACACAACACCCCACCACAACACACCACACACACCCCACCCCACCACACCACACCACAGCACACCACACAACACCCCACCACAACACACCACCACACCACAACCCCACCACACCACCACATCAACACCCCACCACAACACACCACACTACCACACCACCACATACTACACACACCACCACATTACACCACACCCACCACACCACACCAACACACCACACTACACCACACCAACGCACCACACCTTACAACACCACACCACGGCACCACACCACACTACACCACACCACCACACCACGCCACACCACACAATCACACCACACCACATCACATCACCACACCACATCACACGAAAACAACACACCACACCACACCATCACACCACACCACACCACACACACCACCCCACCACCCCCACACACCACACCACACCACATCACCACACTTCACCACCACACCTGCACCACACCACACCCACACCACACCACAATACAATACAATACAATACAACACAACACAACACACTACACCACAGCACACCAGAGCACAGTATAACCACCACACCACACCACACCACACCACATCACACCACACCACCAAACCATACCACCAAACTACACCACACCACACCACACCACACCACTTCACCACCACACCAGCACCACACCACACTACACCACAATACAACACAACACACTACACCACAGCACACCAGAACACAGCATACCACCACACCACACCACACCACCACACCATGCCACCACACCACCAAACCAACACCACACCACCAAACCATAACCACCAAACACACCAAACCACCCCACACCACAAAACCCACCCACACCCCCACCCACACCACACCCCCCACACCTCCCACCACCCCCCAAACCCACCACACACACCCACCCACCACACCCACCACGCCCCCAAAAACACCACCAAACCTCCCCCCCAAACACCCACACCCAAAACCACACCACACCACACCACACCACCCAAACCCACACCACACCACACCACCCACACCCCCTAAAAACATTCGAGACTTTTTACCATAGCGGAAAAACCCCAGGCCGCCAAAAACCCCAAAACATGGCGTCACCACAGAGTCCAGCACTGTCCCCCGATCCCCTTTTAAAATCCCCCAGCCTGTATGTCCCCTCCAACCACAGCTACCGTTTTGGATGTCCATTGTTTAAAGTTTGCCCAAAACCGCCCGAATGCCGCCCGCGGGAAACCCAAAAACCTTGGCACTACAACCTTCTCTTTTAGAAAAACCGGTCGTTGGGTTTTCTGATCTACACCCTTTCAAACGACGGGGTTCGGGGAAAAGCAGGTCCCCCCCCTACTTTCTGTTGCTTTTTGTTGTTTCTCTGTTTGTTTTGTTGTTGATGCCGATGGGCCGCAACGACTAGACAGGGGATGAAAAAAGGCCAAAAAACGAACGCCGTCGCAGAGCCGGCATGGTGTACGGGCTGTTTCGCGGGTTTTTTTTAAGGTTGTGGGGTTGGGTTTGCCTGGGAAAAAAAAAAGGGAAAGACTTTCGGGCGAATCGGCCAGACCTTTGGGGAAAGGCAAGAAAGTTTTCAAAAGCCCCCCCCCCCCCCTCACCAGCCCCTCCCCCCCTCCCTCCCCCTTTCCCCCCATCCTTTTCTTCCCCCCCCCCGCCCCCCCCCCGCCCCTTTTTCCTCCCCCCCAACCCCCCCCCCCTGCCCCCCCTCCCAACCCCACCCCCCCTGCCCCCCCTTTCCCCCCCCCCCCTTTTTCCCCCCCCCCAACCCCACCCCCCACTTCGGGCCCCCCCCCTTCCCCCCCCCCCCCCCCCCTTTTTCGTCCCCCCCCAATCCCCCCGCCACCGCCTCCCCCCCCAATCCCCCCCCCTTTTCCGCCCCCCCCCCACCCCACCCCCCCTTCTGGCCCCCCCCCAACCCCCCCTCCATTTCTGCCCCCCCCCCAAACCCCCCCCCCTTTCTTCGCCCCCCCCTAATCCCCCCGCCACTTCGTCCCCCCCCCAATCCCCACCCCCTTTTTTCGGCCCCCCCTCTAAAAACCCCCCCCCCTTTTTCTGTCCCCCCCTCCAACCCCCCCCCCTTTTCTGCCCCTCCCCTCCCAATCCCCACCCCCTTTCTTCGTCCCCCCTCTCCAATCCCCCCCCCCTTCTTCTGTCCCCCCCTCTCCAACCCCACCCCTTCTCGTCCCCCCCTCTCCAATCCCCACCCCCCCTTTTTTTTCCTCCCCCTCCAATCCCCCCCCCCCTTTCTGCCTCCCCCTCCAATCCCCCCCCCCTTTCTGCCTCCCCTCTCCAATCCCCCCCCCCTTCTTCGCCCTTTCCCCCCCCCAATCCCCCCCCCCCTTCTTTGTCCTCCCCTCTCCAACCCCCCCCCCTTCTTCTTCAGAAAATCGGAGACCTGAATACTGACCTGCAAGGGGGACTGGTATTCAAAGAAGGTAGACCGTTGGCTTTGCAAGACCAAAAGGCAGAAAATGAGTTGACGTATATTTTTTGGGACCTCGGTTTTTTTTTGCTAAGAAAGAACATCCTTTTACATTTAAACATTTTTTTTTTTAAAAAACTGACAGCCTATTGATACAAAAGTTCTGATAAGCAGACTTTTCCCCAAGCCTTTTCATTCAATTGATTTTGTTTTAACTGCGAGATTAAAAATAAACTTACACAATTTTGTAGGTTTTTTTCTTTTTCTTCTCCTCCTCCAATCCCAAAAATCCCTTGGGCACCACATGAAGAAAATGTCCACCGGTTCTACCCGTCCTGTCAAATGTAGTCTCTGCAAGGGGTTTTTCGGTACTTTCTTCAATGCTGTAGTCCTCATTGTTTTTTCTTGAATTTCCTTTTTTTTTTTTTTTGGGTCGCCATTCCGTCTCCCCTCTTTAACCCTTCCCCCAAGGACTGTTTAAAGCAAGGCCAGGGATTGTTACAGCATTCCACCCAGCGTAGTTTCTTGATTTAGTTTTGATCAATTTTTTTACAGTCGGAGTGCTGCTGGATGGAAAAAATCCTTTTTTCATTGGTGATGCAATTACCGGGGGTATATGTTAATAGATACAGAACAAAACAAAGCAAACAAAAAAAGAAAGAAGGAAAAAAAAAGAAAAAAAAAAAAAGAAAGAAAAAAAAAAAGAAGGGGAAAAAAAGAAGGAAAGAAAGAAAAAAGAAAGAAAGAAAAAAAGAAAAAAAAGAAAGAAAGAAAAAAAAAAGAAAAAATTTTAAAGTGAGCTGACTCAGGGGAAAAAAAAAACAAACCCCAAACAAACAATCAAGGGGGAAAAAAAAACAAAACCAAAAAAAAAACCAAAAAATAACAAAGAAACAAACAAAGAAACAAAAACCAAAACCAAAACAAAGAAAAAAAAAAGGTGAAACGGACAAAGACAAATCCGACTGTGCCCGTGAGTGTGGGTGAGCCGGGGAGAGGCGTAGAAGGAATAAAACCCTTGAGGAGACACGGGGATGGCCCAACAAAAAATGAAATGAATGAAGAATGAATTAAAAAATAAAAATAACGAATAAACGACAAAAAAATAAAAAAATGGAAAAAAAACAGTGGGGAGAATGATGTTTTCATCATAACGAGACTTACTAAGCACAGTGTGGTTCAGTTGTGGTGGGGGGGGGGTGGGGTGGGGGGGGGGCTTACGGAAACAAAGTGGTGGTGGTGAGGTGGTGGGGATGATAGGGGGTGGTGGTCTGGGGGGATTAAGTTTAAAAAAAAGACGAGATTCTGGTGGAATTTACAGAAACGGTGAGTTCGGGGTCGCTTTGGATCGTGCTTACGTTGAGAAGGGTTTTTTGCCCCCCCCCCCCCCCTCCCCGCCCCACCCCCCCTAGGACGAGTTGGGGGAGGGAGGTGGGGTGGGGGGGGTAGTTTTGGAAGTCCACGCGGACCCCGGGTAAGTTGAAAACTATCACGTACAGTTGCGTTTCGTTTTGCGTTGGTTCTGTTGCGTTCTTTGGTTTTGTTACGTTCGTTGCTTGCGTTTCGTTGTTTTTATTTGTGTTTTGTTGCGTGTGCTGGTTGTTGCGTTGGTTTTGTTTGTTGTGTTGTGTGCGTTGTGTTTTTGTTGCGTTGTGTTTTTTTGGTTTTTGTGCGTGTTGTGCTGCGCTGTGTTTGTTGCGTTCGTTGCGTTGTTTTTGCTGTACTGTGTTGCTTATATTGTATTATACGTATTGTATTGTGTTGCCTTTTGCTATGTTGCGTTGTGTTGCGTTGTGCTGTGCTGTGCTGAGCTGCCCTGTGTTGTGTTGTGTTGTGTGTTGTGTTGTGTTGTGCTGTGCTGTGTTGTGCTGTGCTGTGCTGTGCTGTGCTGTGCTGTGCTGTGCTGTGCTGTGCTGTGCTGTGCTGTGTTGTGTTGCGTGCTGTGTTGTGTTTGTGTTGTGTTTTGTTGCGTGCTGTGTTGTGTTGTGTTGTGTTGTGCTGTGTTGTGCTGTGTTGTGTTGTGTTGTGTTGTGTTGTGTTTTGTTGCGTGCTGTGTTGTGTTGTGTTGTGTTTTGTTGCGTGCTGTGTTGTGTTGTGTTGTGTTGTGTTGTGTTGTGCTGTGCTGTGCTGTGCTGTGTTGTGCTGTGTTGTGTTGTGTTGTGTTGTGCTGTGTTGTGTTGTGTTGTGTTGTGTTGTGTTGTGTGTTTTGTTGCGTGCTGTGTTGTGTTGTGTTGTGTTGTGTTGTGTTGTGTTGTGTTGTGTTTGTTGCGTGCTGTGTTGTGTTGTGTTGTGTTGTGTTGTGTTGCATTTTGTTGCGTGCTGTGTTGTGTTGTGTTATGTTGTTTTGTGTTGTTTTTTTGTTGGTGCTGTGGGGTTTTGTGTTGTTTTTTGTTGGTGTTCTGTGTTATGTCTGTTGTGTGGCTGGCTGTGTGTGTTTTTGTGTTGTGTTTTGTTGGTGTGTGTTGGTTGTGTTGTATTTTGTTCGTTACTTTGGTTTGTGCGTGTGCGTGTGCAGCTGTGCGGGGTTGTGTTTGTTGGCGTTGCTTTGGCTGTGCTGTGTTGGTGCTGGCGTGCTGTGTTGTGTTGTGTTTTGTTGCGTTGCGTTGTGTGTGCGGGTTTGTGTGTGCTGGCGTGCTGTGCTTTATTGTGTGTTGTGTTGTGTTTTTTTTGCCTGTGTTGTTTTTGGCTGTGTTGGGTTTTTTTTTTTGTTGCGCTGTGTTGTGTTTTGTTGCGCTGGTTGTGTTTGTTGTATGGTTCCGTTATATTGTAAATATGTATTGATTGTTTTGTTTTTGTTATGTTGCGTTACTTTGGTAGAAAATGGGGGTTCCTACTCTCCCTTTGTGTTGTGTTGCGTTGCTTTGGCTTTGTTGTGTTGTGTTGTGTTGCTTTTAGTTGTGTTCTTTTGTGTTGTGATGTTTTTGGGTTGGTTATATTTTTAAATATCGATTTTTGGGTTTGCTTTTGTTTTGTTGCTTTGGGTTTGCGTCAAATTGTGTTTGTTGGGGTTGTATTCATTGTTTTGCGCTGCGTTGTGTTGTTTTGTGTTCCGTTGGTTTTGTTGTGTTGTGTTTGTTGCGTTGTTTGCGGTTTTGGTTGCTTGTGTTTGTTTTATTGGTTGTGTTGTTTGTGTTGCGCGTGCTTATTTGTTGCTTTGGGTTTTTTTTTTATTGTGTTGCTTTGTGTTGTGTTGTGTTTTTTGGGTTTTGCGTTGTTTTTGTGTTGTGTTTTATTGTGTTGCGTTTTGTTGTGTTGTGTTTGTTTTTATTGGTTCGTTGTGTTGTTTTGGTTTTTATTGTGTTGCGTTGTGTTGTGTTGTGTTTTGTTTGTTGTGTTTTTATTGTGTTGCGGTGTTGTTTTGTGTTTGGTTGTGTTGTGTTGTGTTGTGTTGTGTTGGTTTTATTTGTTGGTTTTTTGTGTCGGTTTTATTGTTTGGTGTGTTGTGTTGTTTTTTGTTGTGTTGGTTGTTGTGTTTTTTTTATTTATTTATTGTGTTGCTTTGTGTTGTGTTGTGTTTTTTGTGTTGCGTGTGTTGTGTTGTGTTTTATTGTGTTGCTGTGTTGAGTTTTTTTTTTGGTTTTGGGTTGTGTTGTGTTGGTTTTTTGTTTTGCTTTTGTTTTTGTTGGTTTTTTTGGGTTTTTTGGCGTCGTTTTGTGTTGTTTTTATTGTGTTGCTTTGTTTTTGGTTGGGGTTTTATGGTTGCGTTGTTTTGGTTTTTTGTGTTCGTTGTTTTGGGTTTTGGGTTTTTTATTGCGTTGTGTTTTTTGTTTTTTTTGGTTGGTTGTTGTGTTTTATTGTTTTGCGTTGTGTTGTTTTGGGTTTTTTATTGTTTTTGCGTTGTTTTGTTTGTGTTTTATTGCGTTGCGTTGCGTTGCGTTGGTTGTGTTGTGTTGTGTTTTTTGCGTTTGCGTGCGTTGTTTTGTGTTGTGTTTATTGTGTTGCGTTGTGTTGTTTGTGTTTAATGTTTTGGGTTGTGTTGTTGTGTTTTATTGTGTTGCTTTTGTGTTGTGTTTGTTTTATTGTGTTTTATTGTGTTGTGTTTGTTTTTTTGGGTGTTGCGTTGCGTGATTTGTTTTGTTGTATTGTATTATCGAACCATTTTGTAAATATTTAGACTTTTGAACCAGCCATCAACCCGCATGAATTAAAGATGAAATTTCCAGATAGAATTAAAGAGACATTTCCAGATAAAATTAAAGATGAACATTTCAAGATAAAATTTAAGATGAACTTTCACGATAGAATTAAAGTGAAATTTACGATAGATTTTGAACTTTCCAGATAAATTAAAGTGAAATTTCCGATAGATTATGAAACATTTAAAGATAGATCAGGAATGATTTTTTAGAACTTGCCAATGACATTGACAAAACCAAAAGACAAGACACGTGATTTAAAAACCCTTGGGTTTTCATCAGGCGAAAAAAAAAAATCACATTTAATTGGGACGTAAAAAACTTCGAAAAAAAAAAAAAAGGGAAGAAAAATGACTTACCCGTAATTTCCATGAAGGGGAAATGCCTGAGGCAGGCGGTTTGGGGGAGAGGAAACAGAGGGGGGGGGGGGGGGGGGGGTTTTGCGTCGGGGGAGGTGTGTGTGTGTGATATGTGGGGTTGTGTGTTGTTTTTAGGATGGTTGATATCTTTTGTGGTTGTGGAAAAAGGTGGTTAGAAAATGATGAAAAAAAAAAAAGGAGGAAAGGTGTGTGGTGTGGGGGGGGGGGGGGGGGGGGGGGGGGGGTTTTTTTTTTTAAAGGGGAAGGACAAAAAAAAAAATTTTAAGATTGATAGATGGGGGGTTTTGCTGTAAACTACTGTATGAAGTGAGGGTGAAGGGGAAAATGGGTGGTGGTTTATGGGTAAATGTTATGTGTATGTGGTGTGTTGTGTGTGTTTTGGGTGGGGAATATTCCCAACTGATGGGGAAAGAGGTGGGTATGTGTGTTGGTTAGTTGGGGAATATTGTGCCTTGGGGGTGTGTGTGCCCGTTGGAAATGGATGGGATTTTGGTTGGCGTTAAAAGCTGTCCTCGGGTGCCAGGGGGCCATAACTTTTGACAGGTCGATGTTGTTTTTGGGTGTGGTTGAGGTGTAGGGCCCCAGGGGTTTTGGGGTCGGGGGTGGGGTACAGCCAGATGTTAAGGCGTGGTTTTTTAAGTGTGGTTACTTTTCCCCCTTGTAGATCTTCCCCAACGCGGCAGGGGTGGATATATAATGTTGCGATATTTGTTGTGTTGCGATCCCCTTTGTTGGTTGTATTTACGTCAGTCTTCGACCCTCCCCATGTACTTGTGAACGTGACCCACTTTCACTCCCCCTGCCCTCCATTTGTTCTTTTTTTTGTTTTGTTTTCCGATGTCAATAACTCAAAACTTTAATCGTCTTTTGTGATTCTTGATCCCCCCTCGTCTCTGTTCCATACCTGCCCAACAAAACTCCCAAAAAATCCAACTCCCCAAATTTTTTCCCCCCGACCCATCCCAGCTTTGCAGGTCCCTTCAGTTTTACCCCCCATCCAAAAATTGCACTAGGCTATGCAAAAACCAGTTTTTAGAAAAAAACCCAAAAAAGCATCCCCTTTCCCTTTAAACAATTTTCTTAAACTACACTCCACCCCGTGGTTCTCCTTTCCACAACCCCCTTTCCAACCCCCAAAAACCCCCCTTCTCCCACACCCCAAAAATTTTTCTTCCCGGGGCCCTTTGAAAAATCATGTTGGCAATAAAAAAAAAATCAGTTTCACATGAAATCTCTCTCCACCCCTTTCCCCATTTCAAAAAACAAAAAAAATCAGCCACAGCACCTGCCTCCCAAATCAGACAATTCCAACAAAACCAACTTTATTTTAAAAAAAATGCAACAGACCAAAAAAAAAAAAACTATAAAAAAAAAACGCAAACAAAATACTCGCCCGACCATTCTGCTTCCCAACCCCCCAACCCCGGGCCCCCCTCCCCCATCTGATACCACCCCCCTCTTTTTATGCATCCTGACAACCTCCCCCCCTCTGAGTGAAAGATCAGTCTTAAAAAAAAGGATGAAATTTATCCCCACTCAACCCCCCAAAAATCACCAGAAACATTTCGTGGAAAAGGTTTTTTTAGGAAACTTCGTTGGATGGCGCACTTGAAACATACCCCGGCCCCCCCCCCCCAAAACTCCGACCTTCACTCAACTATTTCAAACCCCCTGTCGCCAACCACCCTCAAACAAATCCCGTGAAGTTGAATTAAAAAAAACAGCAAAATAGACTCAGCGGATCAAATCCAAACCTGTCCGCCCCGCAATTTCCAAAACCCAAAAAAAAGCCCCCAAATCCACGAGAAACGAAGGAATTGTCATCAAAAAAGAGAAAGGGTGGTGCGTGGTGTTTGGGACAAAAACTTCATCAGAAACCAAAAAAAATGTCCACACAAATTTTTTCACCCCCCACAAATCACCCCCCCCAACCGAACTTTGCTAACTCAATCAAAGAAGAAAACGATCAAAAAACTACCATCAGCCAAACTCCCCATTTGCGAACCAAAAAGCCCCCCTTCTCCTACTCCCCAAAATACACAAAATGAAACACCTGGCAGACTTGTTTCAGCCCGCAGTGCCCCCCGAAAATTTCGCAATACCTAGATTCTCCCCAACCCCTATCAAAACCCCCCCAATACCTCAAAGGACACAACCCACCCCTAAAGATTAACTCGCCCAACACAGACCCGCTTTTAAAACCCGCTCCCCTTCACACTTGACGTGGTGTCACTCTACCCCTTCCTCCCCCCCCTGATGGA
>JAFLJL010003734.1:75831-80831 GCA_018398815.1 Conus ventricosus
TTTGAAATTTTTATACTTTGGGCCCTTTTTGCTTCTTCCAGATCCCCTACACTCTAGTTGTTTGCCCATTTTTATACTTTGGCCCTTGTTAAATTCGTCCAGGTGCCCAAAACTCTGGGGGGTTTGGACATTTATACATTGACTTGTTGATTCGCCCGGGGTTCCCCAAAACCTTTTCTTGTTTGCCCATTGTTACTTTGGGCCTTGTTGACTTCGCCAGGTCCCCTAAACTCTCGTTGTTTGAAATTGTATACTTTGACCTTGTTGACTTCGTCCGGGTTTCCCCTTTAACCCTCTCGTTTTTTGGGACATTGTATAAAATTGACCTGTTGACTTCATCCAGGTGCCCTAAACTTAGTTTTTTGGGGATTTTATGTATTGACCTTGTTGATTTTTTTGTTCCCTGCCCCCTTTTGGCCCCCTTTTCTGTTGTCTCTTTGTTTTTTCTGTCTTTGCGTTTTTGGATATGTGTTTTGGGGCCCAAACTTCTCTGAATAAAGTTTTTCCATTGAACGCTATTCCCCCCATTTTTTTTTGGGTTTTAGCTTGAGGCTTTTTGCTGTAAAAACGTCTAACCCCATTTTGCTTAGGGAAAAATGAAGGTTTTATAACATAAAAAAAATTTTATCATTTTTTGCCCTTTTGCACTAGAAAATTTGGCCAAACTAAAACAAGGTCTTGTATAGGTTTTTGAACAAAAAACAATGCAAGGAAAAAAAGGGATAATACTGAAGCGATTTTTTAAAACAAAGGCAATAACTTTCATTTATTTTTTTTGGGGGGAATCCCCATCTTTTCCTATGTGTAACGGTGCTGACATAAAACGTAACGGGTTTCCGGATCATGAGATTGATCTTTAAAAACCGAAAAAATTGGGTTTGCTTACGTATTCGAAATCTTCGTTAAATTGCAGAAGACTGAAAAAAACTTGCAAAAGCCCTGAACAACTTGCGGGATTTGATGTTGAATCGTTTTGGGTTTTGAAATAAGAGTACAAGATAAAAAACCCCTTTAGTGGGTTTTTTTTATACGGGAAACCCAGGGGGAAAATTTCGGGGCGGGCAGAAAAAGGTCTGCTGTCCGATGGATGATGTAGTGAAAAACCCAATTTTTAAAAAATTTTTTATATTTGGTGACTTCAATTTTTGATTTACCCAAAACCAAAATAAAAAATGGCAGCAAAAATACAGCATGATAAGGGTTTCAACAATGCTGAAGATCAAATGTGAAAATTTACGATTCAAACTTTGAAATTGACCCCTCCGGGGTTGTCTGTCCCCACACTCCTGTTTTTGGAACCCCTGCCTGGAAAGAAGAAAAGTGCATTGATTTTTTGGGTGTAGGGGGAAAGGTTGGCATTGTTGTCAGTTTTGGGACAATGATAGTTCGTCATGTCTCCCCTTTAAAGTTGTACAAGGTTGCTTTGTGTTGTGGGACCGATTTCAGGGATTCTTTCTCTTAAAAAAAACAGGGGTTTAAATTTTATTTTTGCCAAACCAAAAGAAAGTTTGGGCAAAGAAGTCTCACTGGCAGTATTTACGGAAACCCAATCGTGACCCAAACCCCGGTTTTATGTGGGTTGGAAGATTTTATCCGAGAAAAACGGAGCTGGAAAAATTATAATTGGAGGGCCCTTTGGAAAATTTTGTTAAAAACTACTTTTAGAATTTCTATAACTTTCAAACATTAAAAATAATCCTAAAGCGCAAGAGCCCGGAGAAAAAAATGGTGGTGGTTTAAAAAATTAAATGACATCTGGGGTTTATTTGAATCCGGAATTACGTAGATATACCCCGGAGGGAACAAAACCGTTTTTCAACCCGAGTCGTTTTTTGATTTCTTTTTCCTTTCAGACTGGCTTTGGGAATTACGTTATAGACCTTTATTCTTATCAGGTTATCGAAATGACCACTCCTTAATTTTTAGTAACCTTTGAACAAGTAGAGGAAAAAAGAGAAATTTATTATGGAAATTTTAATTCTTTTTTATTAAAAGACACTAATTTTAAAAATTAAAAAAAAGTTTAAAACCCGGTGATCCCTTTTGGGTTTCCGGGAATTTTGCAGCACTCCTATGGTCGTTTTGGGCCCCCCCAAACTCCGAAATCAGAAATTCCTTTGTTGTATCTGACCCCAAATTTTTTTGGATTTCTTGCTTATGAAGATTTGGGGTAAAAAACCAAATTTTGTGTGCAATGATGAAGAAAAGGAAAGACGAAGAAAATAAAAGGGGCTTGAAGGTAATTTTTCAATTACTTTTTTTTTGGGGGACTAGGAAAATAGCCGTTATCAGGGAAAAAGCCAAAGGTTTGAGGTTGAAAATGCAGACAGGGTTTAATTAGTCTGAGAGAAAAGAAAAAAGGGGGGGTTGCTGGTTTCGTTTTAGGGGGGAGATGGGTCGCGAAGGGGGAAAAAGTAAAAAAATATTTTTTTTGGACTTGAAAACGTAACTATTTTAATAAAAAAAATATAATAATAATAATTTAAAAATAATTTTAATAATATTTAAAAATTTAAAAATAATAATTAAAAACAACAACAATAATTTTTTTTTGTTTTAAATTTTTTTCGGCTATTCTTAAGATTAGGGCTCTAAGCGCTTTACATTTTAATAATTTTAAAAAAACTTTCGTTTATGCAAAGGGCGCCTACCTGGGTAGTTTCCCCATGAAGAGCTGCCCGCCCGGGCCCTTATTCCGTCGTTTCCCGAAACATCGGTCAATATCGTGCATCCAAATTTTCCCTTTATTTTACCCTTTTCCTTTCAGGGGGTGCTATGGTAACGTGTCCTCCAAAACCAACGGCCAAAATGGGGCCCTTTTCTTTTGAAAAATTGGTGAAGGGATTTGACGTTTTAGTTTCAAGATGTTATGGGAAAGTTTTTAACTGGAACCTCGGTTTTAGTCTTATTCGAAGGGATGTATGGGAAAAACAAAAAATTAGCGTTTATAACCCGGTTTCTTTCTTTAAAGATAAAAGAAGAAAATTGTCAGGAAGGGAAATAACGTTTACAGAAAAAATTTTATTTAAAAGAGATGTTAGAGCCTTGTGAAATAATAAAATTTGTTTGAAGACTTGCCAAACCCTTTAAAAAGGGGGTCAGAGAAAGTCTTTGGAGGGAAAAATTACTTTAGAAGGAAAGGGGTGCTGCTCTTTAAAAAAAATGGCCAAAAATTTAAAAGTCGGGGAGCGACGTTTCACAAACAGGGTTTTTTAAATTTTTGGCTGCACTTGGTCCCTTCGTTTTTGGGTGGGTCAATGATGGATATGATAAAATGGAATTCTCTCAACCCCAAAAAGGAAAGGGATTATTTCATGCACC
The DNA here is from genome assembly GCA_018398815.1 of Conus ventricosus. Lineage (NCBI taxonomy): Eukaryota > Metazoa > Mollusca > Gastropoda > Neogastropoda > Conidae > Conus > Conus ventricosus. The sequence goes on from JAFLJL010003734.1 coordinate 79,153, forward strand.
CCAAGGGGCGACAAATCAAGCCTGATAAAAGGGGAACCATCTGTTTTTAAAGGTTGTGTCAAAAGGGATCTTTTATACTGACCGACTAAAAATGATTTCCCTTCTACTCATGAGGTCAAGGGGGTTTTTCCCTAACGTATTTGGAGAAATATTCGCTTATCTATGACATACTTTTTTTGATTTTGCAAAAAAAACAGGAATTTTTTGCTGGATTTTGAAAAGTTTTGACGGAAATTTTTGTTTTTTTTTAAAGGTATTCATGCCTTGGGCTTTGGCCAAGTTTTGGAAAATAGATAGCAAAATAAAATTTAAAAAAAGGAATTCAAGTACCGTAATGAAAAAAGAAACCAGTACCAGATGATACTGAACTATTGCTGAGGGGGATCGAAAATCATTTTTGGAATTTTTTGCACTATTGAACTTTTTGGAAAAGTGTCGGATAAATTTTAAAAGCAGAAAAAACAAACGCTTGGCAGGTAGTAAAAGAAATTTCCCCCGTTAAGTTAGCACATTTTAAAAAAAGGGAACCCTCCAAATTTAAAAAACTGGGCATTGGGAAATTTACTTTAAAAAATGCAAATTATGAAAATTTAAAAAAAAAGTTTGCGGAAATCACAGCACTGTTAAAACCCTTTGGCTCAAAAGACGAAAGCCTTGGGAGGACTTTCTTAAATCATATTTTATCAAAATAACCCCCCTTGGGTTTTTATTACTAAACCCACCGGGTATATAATTTAGGGAAAACCAAACTTTTTATTTTAATTCGTTTGGGGGGAAAAAAAGGACGAATTAACAGGGGCCCCCGTGAAAAGGGTTTGCAGGGGGAAAACGGAATACCTTAAAGAACAAAAATAAAAGCTTTACAAATAACTTTGGGTTCGTAAAACTTATCATTAAACATAGAGGAAAAAGTGCTTTTTCGGGTATGAAAAACAGAAAAACAAAAAACTGGATCCAACTGCTGGATTTATAAACTAAAAAGATGGAAGGGTTATTTAAGGCTTACAGAGAGATAGGCAAGATTGTTCGTGTTAAAACTGCAGAAGAATTCTGTTCAGAGCCTTTGTTCTGTAATCTCAACTTAAAAGTTTGGGGCAGATCAAAACTGGGTTGAAAATGATGTACTCTGCATACAGAATCTGCTGGATGAGAACAGTGAATTTTTGATTTTCCAATCCTTTGTTGATAAATATAGTTTCAATACGGATTTTGTTACATTACAATGGCTACGTTTGTGCTGTGAAAAGTATTCGAGAGAACTGGAATAGAAACGAAATACTGTGAGGAAGGTATGACAAGTAAATTATTCACTGAAATCCGTTCAGTTTCAAGAGGAGCCTCACATTCCTACAGTTGATTAAATCAGGACACAACAGGACCCAGGTTTTTGCAATAAATGGAATGTAAGATACAGAAGGAAGTTATATGGGTTAAAAAGTTTTCACAAAATTCGACAGATAAAAGACATAAAGCTAAGATGGTTTCAAATGAGAATTATTAACAGAATATTGGCAACCAATGTTATTTTGCAAAGCATGAGAATTGAATAGTCAGAAAAATGCTCTTTTTGTGATTGAGAAAAAGAAAACATTCAACATCTATTTGGCACTGCCAGCATGTCGAAACGTTTGGCAAGCGTTTCAAAATGTGGTTAATAGAAAATGTGAATTTATGAAATT
>JAFLJL010003734.1:83331-93331 GCA_018398815.1 Conus ventricosus
AATGCATATAGAGAGATAGCTAGATACAGACACAGAGAAATAAATATATAGATAGATAAAAAGACGCGTGTATGTGTGTGTGTGTGTGTGGTGTGTGTGTGTGTGGGTGGTGTGTGTGTGTGTGTGTGTGTGTGTGTGTGTGTGGAGCGTTCACACGTGCGCGTGTGTGTGCGTGCGTGCATGTGTCATGTGCGTGTGTGCGTTGTGTGTGTGTTGTGTGTGTGTGTGTGTGTGTGTGTGTGTGTGTGTGTGTGTGTGGTGTGACGAGCTAGCAAAGAACCTTTACCACAGTCCTGTTTCTCAGAACTACGGATATACTGCCTAAGAAGTCATCCATTCTTTCACATGCATTCCCGGGTAAATGTACACGTGCATGGAGAACAGAACATTCCCTTCCTACCTTGATGAGCTTTTTGCTGTCACGTGACTGACCAAGGTGTCCATAGTTGTCCATTGTGTTATGTACAAGAAATAAAGTATCAAGACATTTGTTCAAGAATCGGGGTAACTTTACCACATCGTGGATTTCATCTGTATCCACATCAGACGCACTTCTAACACCTGGCTTCCCCCACATCTTAAGTCTGTTCCTTGCATTAGCACATCTTTTTGTCTAATTCAAGATTTACATTTCATTCTGAAGTTATGATTTTGTAGTTATATTTGCAATTGAATGATGCTGGAGGCTTCTTCTTGGATTAAAAGAAATTTCTGTCACAACATATTAAAACATTACATCACATAGAGCTGTCTTCAATTCAGATTACACCTGGGTCATCACGGACATTCTTTTCCAGATTTAAAATCATTATGTTAAAAAATCAACATCTCACAACACAAAACAAAATCACAGAGTTACACACCGATAAGTTTATGTTTTTACTTTTCTTAATGAAGTCTTTAAACTGAAGTAAAAATATTGTCAGTGAATTCTTACATTTTCTTTAAACGACTCACGACACACACAGGGTTCTTCCAAAGAGGGATAACGGACGAATGAAAAGATAGATGGATACATAGCTAGCCACATGATGTCTAGAAAGATTATGACTGGAAAAGTAGAGACAGTATTCCGATAGATAAAGGGAAAAACAGCAGCATCGAAGGCATCGACATCTTACCGCTTTTTGCCGATAACTTTCTTGCTGTAAGAAATTTCATCTTTGCCTTCTGGCTTTTTTCTGCAAAGTCAAATTCACTTGATTAAGCGTGTTAATGTGTGTGTTGTGTTGTGTGTGTGTGTGTGTGTGTGTGTGTGTGTGTGTGTGTGTGTGTGTGTGGTGTGTGTGTGTAGGAAGGAATTCTGTTTTAAACGTCTCGTCACACATATAGGTGATTGCAGACGTCTAAATAACATATTGTTTACAATTTTAGACTATTATCATAAAAGAAAAGAGACGATGTGGTTACATGGAACAAAAATAAAGGATAGATGAATTGCAGGACAGTAACTATGAAAAATTAGATAAAAATAACTAAAATAATCTAACTTACGATTATGATTATAAAATGTTCCTTAATGGACTTCCCAAAAGGTTTAAACTCGTTAATTTAACAAGAGAAACAACTGGCAACGAATCTAAAAAGTCAAACACATTAACATGCCCAGTGTCAGCACTTGGTATAACACCATTCAAAAAGGTTTCGTTAGTTCACAATCAAAATCACATGTTGAACTGAAAGATCCCCACGACATACGCACGTAACAGTCTGGCAATACTTGGTTCGTAGGGAATTACATAAAAGTCTAAAAGTCAGGCTAGAAACCGGTCGGCTAATCGACACAAAGTTTGACAGAGTTTGCTGACGAGGTTTTGATGAGGAACTGTATTGACTCCAGAAATCCCTCTCGATTATATGACTAATTTCCTTGTATGATAAAGGACAATCAACCTTAATATATCTTTGCTCCCCTTTTTGCTGCTCTATCTGCTTGATCATTAAAAACAAGGGGGTGTGCGATGGAACCCAAGAAAATACAACATTAGTACCTTTCATGTAAAGACAGTGCAACATGTACTTAATCTCAAATAATAATTCCTTTTCTTTGTGTATTTTCAAAACAATACAAACTTTTTAATACTGACTGTGAATCACACAAAACGGGATATTAAATATTGAGACTGGCAAGGAAATTAAATAATTAATGCCATCAGGACAGCAACTAGTTCAGCTGTAAATATGAATGACCCTTACCTAAATAATATGATTTTTCAGCTTTGAAATCTGGAATTACAAAGCCAGATCCCGCACTACCATCATCAAGAACTGAGCCGTCAGTGTATACTTTCAAATAGTTATAAACTTTTCTTCCATGTCAATTTTGACAGATGCTGCTAACACATGCGGCGAAATCGCTTTATTTAGATCAGAAGAAAAAGTTAACTGTTACTTCCGTTAGTTCCCAAGGGGTACCGGTCGGAACCAGTACGCGAGGCGCTACCTCGTGTGGGTCAATCTTTGATGAATTAAAAACGTCTGAAACATATGAACGAAGCGTCTCTAAATTTGAATTTTTCTGTGCATTTTTCGAAAAATCAATGTCGGATCGTGTATTTAACTCTTCAAGGTCGTCCACCGCAATCCGTCTCACTACATATTTTACAGAACTTATTTTCCTTTCTTCATCAAGTGCAAAAGGCCTGCTATCTTATAAGCTTCAGAGGACTTAGTATGCACAGGTACACCCAGGGCCAACTTTACAGCTTTACTGTCAATTCTTTGAAGTTTCTTTAAATGCGATCGCGAAGCAGAAAAGAATACTTCCTGTCCGTAAGTCAATCTTGATCGTACAAGACTGGTTGCTAAATGCAACAAAACTTTAGGATCCTGTCCCCATGGAGAAATGACTGACAATTTTTAAAAAATTCAAACTTTTAACTGCTTTAGTAACAATTGATCAATATGTTTTTTCCAGTTTAGTTTTGGTGTAAGTAGGACACCTAAAAATTTTACTTCAAGTTTATAAAAAATTTCCCGTCCTCCCAGAAAGAATATAGGCAGGTTACTTGGGTTATATCCATTGTTAAAGAGAACCAAATGGTCTTTTCAACAGAGAATTGAAAGCCATTCAAATGCATATAACTATTTAATTTATCCAGCTCGTGCTGAAAGAGCTTCTGAATATAATTTATGTGACGTAAATTTGTTCTTTTCTTTAAAGATACATTAATCCATATTGCAATGTCATCAGCATATTGAGCTACCTTGGGTATATGATGAAAAACATGTATATAAGTCATATAGCATTACATTGAATAACAATGGGAGATTATAGAACCTTGTGGAATTCCCATATTTATAGATCTTGAGGATGATAAAGTCACCCCAACTTTGGTCATTATGGTCTCCCACTTAAAAATGATTTCACATAATTGTAGACGTGACAAGAAAGACCAATTTGTTTTAATTATATAATAATCGGCTGTGCCACACTCTATCGTAAGCTTTTGTAAGATCAAAGAAGAAGCAAGGACACTTTACGTTTAGCAAACTGTTTCTTAATTTGAGTAGTTAGTCGTGTCAGGGGATCAATTGTACTTCGTCCTTTTCTAAATCCAATTGATGTGAAGAAAATACATCATTTTATCACAGTAATAGGCCAATCTAAAATTTATTATTTTTTCCATGACTTTTCCAGTATGAGACGTGACTGAAATGGGTCTATAGCTAGACGTCTCAGACCGAGGCTTGCCCTGCTTTAGAATAGGAGTCACAATAGACGTCTTCCAAAATACGGGAATTTGTCCACATTCCCAACATTTGTCAAATAATTTATGTAAAATGACTATCCAGTTCTCTGGTAAATGGTTTAACATCGTGTAAGAAATCCCATCCAAACCAACCGAAACATTTTTATTTCCCAACAGACGGACAGCATTCCTGACTTCCTGTAAAGATATTGATACATTTATAGTACTATTGTTTTTTTGGTACAGGATCTCTATAGTTATCAGTATTTTTTCTTTCAATCTAAACGACTTTTGCTCATTAGGCAAACATTCCATACAACATGTTTTTAACGTACAATGTGTGGGGTGTGTGTGTGTGTGTGTGTGTGTTGTGGTGTGTGTGTGTGTGTGTGTGTGTGTGTGGCGTGTGTGCGTGCGTGCGTGTGTGTGCGTGCGTGTGCGTGTGTGTGTGTGTGTGTGTGTGTGTGTGTACGTGTGTGTGTGTGTGTGTGTGTGTGTGTGTGTGTGTGTGTGTGTGTGTGTGTGTGTGTGTGTTGCTTCGAATTTAACGTCTATCTACTCTAGGTGATATTAGACGAAAAAAACTACATCAAACAAAAAACAAACAAACAAACAAAAAAAACCCCCCCACGATAAAGCTAGAAAATTACAAATGGTTTTTTATATGGGAGAGAGAGTGAGAGGTAGGGACGGATGAAGATGGTCCTTTCGTATATTTTACGTGGATTTAGTAAGTAGGTAAATGATTGACTCACTGAAAAGTAACCTCATAAGTATGAGATAATGAATGTAAGAAACTATAAGTACTTACTTATTGGACTCTTTGATAAAAAAAGAAAGAATTCATAGGTTAATTCTGGTGATTCAAAAACATTTCTAATAGTACATGAGAAAGCATGGTATAAATTGTTTTATAGCGGCACATGAGATTATAATATGATCAACTGTGATGCTCTGTCCACAAACACAAGAGGCATTTTTTACTAAATGTGTGTGTGTGTGCCGTGCGTGCGTGCGTGCGTGCGCCGCGCGCGCGCGCGTGTGTGTGTTTGTGTGTGTGTGTGGGTTTGTGTGTTTGTGTATGTATGTGTGTGTATGCATGCACACACATGCACGCACAGGCGCCTGTTTGCATAAAGCATGGAAAGATAACTGAACAGACTACCATGTAAAACAACTTGGTATAAAGAAACCCCAATAATATGATTTGACCTAAGTTGCTGTCAGTCCGAACTTAAGTCTGCTTTTTGTCTGTCAAATGGCTCAATACGTTTGTTCACACAGTACAGTACTTTTTTTTTATATGATTTTAAGTCTATGAAATGTTTGTGAATATTATATATTTGATAACTGAACTGCACCGAACGGAAACTTTCCTTTGGTCGAGAAATTTCTTTTTCATGAAAATAAAACATTTCATACCCACTAAATTATCAATGTCATTACTATAATATTCATTACTATAACTTGTAGACAAAAATCTATCCAAAATATGTTGTCTTTCACCCTCTTGATTTAGATAATCAGGGTCTATTCCCTACTATGTTAGATGACTACGAAAGTTTTCCATTTATGTGTGGATGTTCGAATTAACCCTCGTTGTTTGAATGCTTAAACATGCCTATAAATCCAGTAGATTGATTTATCTCTCCCTCCCATTTCCTTCTTTCTTCCGTTTTTGTTTACAAATTTCATGCTGTTCTACCAATTCTGCCCTGCTTCCTGTCGCAAAGTGGGAGTACAATATCTGAAGTTCTTTCAACACAGGGTCACGGTGACTCTTAGCTGCATCTACAGATGTGAATGTTGACAGAAATAATGATTTCAAGATGGCATATGACTCTTAGCTGCATCTTCAGATGTGAATGTTGGACAGAAATAATGATTTCAAGATGGCATATGACTGTTAGCTGCATCTACAGATGTGAATGTTGGACAGAAATAATGATTTCAAAATGTCATGTGACTGTTAGCTGCATCTACAGATGTGAATGTAGGCAGAAGTAATGATTTCAAAATGCCATGTGACTGTTAGCTGCATCTACAGATGTGAATGTAGGGCAGAAGTAATGATTTCAAAATGTCAAAGTGACTGTTAGCTGCATCTACGATGTAATGTAGGGCAGAAGTAATGATTTCAAAATGTCATGTGACTGTTAGCTGCATCTACAGATGTGAATGTTGGACAGAAATAATGATTTCAAAATGGCAAATGTTCCTCCACACCTATTTAGCCGCACACTAAGCCAGGTACTGAAAAAAAAAAAACCACCTTGGCTTCTTAAGCATTATCCATGGGGATGTTTTTTTCCATAGTTCTTCGTGAATGAACATCCGATATTTTCAGTCCTCGTTCATTCCCTGTGGCCCTCCACTCCTGGTGCGCCTGAGATCTAAGCACTTCCCATAAGGTAGTATGTGTGCTTCACGTTGCTCTTTTCCTTTTGTCTTAGAGAGCGGGGACTTCTGATCAAACTGACTTGTGAAAAGACTCATGGAGTCTTGGACACAAAAGAACAGTATCTACAGTACGCCAAAGGAATGGACCACATCACCTAGCTGTTTTTTCACAAAGACAAACATCACCTAGGCCAGTAAGAAGTCATACCATTACACGATGACTGAAGTGAAAACGTGGATCGCTGGTACAGACACAATGCAGTACCGCACACAGTACAAGGTCAGCCAATAATTAAGCAGCTAAATAGGAGGATGCTTCAATAAACATGATTATGGTTAGCCAGTTCAACAACGTGAGAAAAATCTATAATAAAAGTGCCAGAAGAAAGCTAACCATGGCCCAAGCTCTTATGGATCATTTGTAAAATGAACATACAGTAAGACCTCATGCATCACTTCTGGTACTGTGAGGACTTGTTACATCCTGCTGGCTCAAGAAGACCGTGGTGAAATGAACATAAAGTAAGACCTTATGCATCACTTCTGTATACTGTGAGGACTTGTTACATCCTGCTGGCTCAAGGAGACCGTGGTGAAATGAACATAAAGTAAGACCTTATGCATCACTTCTGTATACTGTGAGGACTTGTTACATCCTGCTGGCTCACGGAGACTGTGGTGAAATGAACATAAAGTAAGACCTTATGCATCACTTCTGTGTACTGTGAGGACTTGTTACATCCTGCTGGCTCAAGAAGTCCGTGGTTCTTAAATCTAAAGATCAGTAGGAGTAGGGCATTACAGTTTATTGATGAGAATTAAATACCGCAAGGCCTGACTCACCTTATTCGGTGAAACTGGTGGTATTTTCTGAAAAGGTCAGACGAGGCCAGAACGGAGTGTACATGCCCACCCATTTTGAACTCCCCCCTCTGGTCCCCCCTTCCCTCCAAATAAAAGTCTGATTGGTAAACAAGATTGGAAGCTACAATATACAAATTAGTTAGGGCGCTAATGGTTTGGGCAGTGTTCAATCTTACGTACACTCTGCTCTGGACTGCAATGACTTTGGAAGAATCTATGGTAGTGGCACCGTATAGGTGAATCTCACTTTCTTCCATTTATTTCTGTTAGATTTCATATCCTTTTTAGATGTTTCATGTTTATGTTTGCAACCAAGTGATTCTATTCATTGTTCACAGGAAAAAATAATACCTTTCAATTTTTTCATGGCGCATGTTTATTGATGTTCAAATGATTCATTGTTCTCAGTATACATGATCAGCGGGTCACCCAGGCATTGGGATATCTTGAAATCGGTTTTTTTTCGAAAATTTTCGTTTCATTTTTTTCTTTACTTCATCTTATTTGTAAAGATTTCATCAGATCTGTAAACACATTTGAAGAAACCGTGTCATCTTATTAACATCCCGTTTCTGTTGGAAATCACTTCCATTCTTATCTGTTAGTTTCGTTATATATGTTTTGTTAAAGACTTTGTTGACGAAAAAATCACTACTAAAATACGAGAGCATTTTTTTCAGAGAAGTCGGGAATAAAGATTAATCATGTTGATTGTAGAGGATGCATATGGTCTATAAAACATAGTGAATAAACAGAACATTAAGATGGAAAACAGGAATAACGCTCTCCCACATCATAAGCATTCAGGATTATGTGAAGGGCAAACAGAGGATCGAAAGTTTACTACGATTTCCCTCTGGAACCTATATTTATGTACTCGTTTAATTAATGTACCTAACATTGCAGACAAACGAACAAACCAATAAATAGCGAAACAATTTGAAGCTTGTTGTGATACAAGTGCTTCTGTGTATTTTTTCCTCTCTCATCATATTCATTCATTAATACATATATGCATAAACACACTTACATAAACACCCTAGTTAAATAAGAAAAGGTGATTAAAAAACAAAAACGGCAGACACACACACACACACACACACACACACACACACACACACACACACACACACACACCATGAAAACAAACTCTTACCCCCATCACCTTGAATCAGGGCCTGGGTCGACATCAGTACAGCAGCAACAAGAAACAGGATTGTCAGTTTCATGGTGAAGGTTTTTCACTTCTGAAACAACCCAAACAGAAAGTTGATTCCACAATGCCAAAACAGCACCTTGACAAAAACAAACAAACAACAAGCGAGACTTAGGACGTTCTGAAGAAGACACATTGTCATGATGCGCATTTCTGGCAGCAGCATAACGAACGTAGCCAATGTATTTTGATCAAGAACATATATTCCATTCTTGTTACGAATGGTTTCGATACTCATTCAATTTTTTTTCCTGATTCACGAGATCGTAAATTCATAAATTCAGCACTGACTCATAAACGAATTCTCAAAAATCAAATAATACTAGACAACATTCAGTCTACATCATCAGTATACACCACAAATATCGCACACAGATTGGCTAAGGCTATATAAATGGCCATTATAATCAGCAATAGATTCTTTTAAGCCATTTTCTCAATGCAGCAGCCGCAAATGCAGCCACCTTTCTGTCTAGACCTTCCCATACTGCAAGTGTGAATACTTCATGCACTTCGCTCATGATCCATGGAGAGAATTTGTTTCTTTTCACGTGTAGATTACAATGACCTTTTCAATCTCTTGACTCGACAGAAGATTGAAAATCTGATTGAAAAGTATATTTCTACACTTCATTTTCTTCAACACATCTGTCAGGGTTCTTGCACCTTTGTTTCAACGTTTTACATCGGCCAAAGAGAGCACAAGATGCACACCGATTTCCTGTCATCAGATGTCAAACTCATTCCAGACAGTTGATGTTTTTAAAATATGTTCAATCCTGTTGATTAGGTCACCGCTCTTTCTAGAAACAAAAAGGATTATTTTGAATGAATGAATCTGACAGCATTTGTTATTGACACGTTTGGGATGTTTCGTTTCCTAGTCAAGAGGATTATCCACATCATGAGACACAGACAGATCACTGGCATAATCATGCTGTTTAACCTTCAAACTGTTTCATCTTTCACCTGTCATTTTACCCCTCGTCCACAGAACTCTACATATGGTATTCCAGACGATCTCATAGTTAAGGGCAAATGTGAACCAGTAACGTCTCTGCTATGAAAAACGCTTCCAACACACAGCAGATGAAAACTGTTCAGTCACAAATAAGAATATACCAATACAGTACAATTTATCACACAGCCCCTAATACTATGTCAACTAAGTGTGCTAACTAGTTATTCAAACAAAAGCATTGTAACTAAATCACCACCGCTAAAGCCACAAAACATTTACAGGAGTCTGCCCAACACAAGTAGAAAGTAAGACAAGACTACATACACTGTAGTGCTGTGGGGAAATTCAAGTATTTCAGGTAGGAGGCGGGTGGGGGAGGAGGAGAAGAGGGACTGGGATGCCACTACAGCAGGCCGGACAAAATGCACACTTGTGTTTTCTATGTAAATGTTGGAAATGTACGTGTGGTCACTAGAACGGCTATATGCTGGTGGTCCCAAAAGTACATCTTAGGTCTGATTTAAAGAGGATTACCTTTGTTTTTTAGTTTCAGTTATGATAATAATAATAAAAATAGTGATAACAATAATAATGATAGTGTGATGGTGTAGTGGGGATAAGGGGTGTGCAAGTGAAGACAATGGTGGTTAGTTCAGGTGCTAAGGGAAAGCAGCCAGCAACGAAAACGCAGAGGAACGATATGGAGTTCCTTCCCTTTCATTTCCCTTGCATAACAAGGAGCTCACACCAGGAGCACACACCAGGAACACACACCAGGAGCACACACTAAGAGCGCTACACCAGGAACACTTTCGGAGCAATCGGAGCACACTCTGAGCACACTCTGAGCACACTGAGCACCATGGA